>JALIZH010008958.1:0-188547 GCA_030522465.1 Rhipicephalus appendiculatus | reverse complement strand
GCGTGTCGTGTGTCCCCTGTAGCCCAGCCGCGATATTGCTTGGGGCGAGCGTAAGCGGGGAACGCGGTGTTTCAGCAACGGGAGGCAAGTGCGCGCCCCATAGGGCTATTTTTGGTATGGATGATTGCTATTAGCGACGCCGATGCTTGGGCTAAGGTCACCACCTCGCGGTGTGGGTTAGTACGTTGACAAAATTGCGATGGACGCGCAGCAACGACGCGTTGGTGGAGGAAATTGCGGTGGCCATGGTCATGTTGCATTACTGCCCTTTGCCCCTTCTAGAGTTTGACACCACCCCGCCGACCAAGAGAACTGTGAAAGAATAGTGAGAAATCTAAAAGGCGCGTCTCTAAAGCCACCAGAGTATGTGACCATGGCACAGTGCATAAAGGATCCGGCAGCTCAGCTGTTGTTGCGAGCCAAGTGGTCGTGGGTTCGACTACCGTCGACACCTTTTAGATGTGAAGCATCTTATGGCGAAGCTTAATCCGCTGGTGGTGGTGGTGGTGGTGGTGTGCCGCGTGACCACCCTTACTGCGCATGCGCAAACCCTTTCAAAAAAAATAACAAAAACCTCCTCTCCCCCCTCTCTCTCCTCTAGGCATCCCTCCCCGCGGCAACCACACCCTCACTGCACATGCGCCTCCCTCCTCTCTCCCCTCCTACGCTCCCCCCCTCTAGGCATCCCTGCCCGCGGCGTCAACACTCCCACTGCGCGTCCCCCCTCTCTCTCCTCTAGGCATCCCTGCCCGCGGCGTCCACACTCCCACTGCGCATGCGCGTTCCCCTCACTCTCCTCTCCTACGTTTCCCCCCTCTCTCGCCTCGCGAAGCCGACGCAGGCAGCGTCTGCTAGCGAGTTTTGGTTGTAAAAACCGACTGCTCGCGCTGCACAACCGTTCACTGGCCACCCCGTATATATGGCACTGGATAAAAATTCGCAGCGTCCGCGCGTTAACTAAAAGCGGACTGCGGGTCTCTGTGTCCAGTCGGAGTCTTCTGTCTCTCATTGCTCATTAGCAGGGATTGGCATGTTCCAGTAGGAAACACCATTCCATCACTGCGTGCTTTGCGCCTCCCCAGTTTTTTTTATTTGTCATCTCATCCTGTACTACTTTTTCGACGTCATTTCCGTGACGGAAATACGTCATTGAAGTCTTGGTGGATCCCGGTATAAAACGCTTTCGCGTTAAAAATGAGGACGAAGCTGAGGAATAGGTAAAGTGGTGATCAGTGTTCGTCATGTTCTGCTTCCTTTTTAGTTTTTAGCTTTGTCGTCGTTTTTCTACTTTTTTTTCGGCGCTGCTTCAAGTTTCTCGCAAGATGGGCCTACTCACGCAAACCAGCAAGTTGTTGCGATATGATAGACATGCCTTTGAAAGCCATTATTGATTGGAGTGCCAGTTATTTTTTTTTAAGGTCTATGAAAGAAAGCCCCCCTTTTTTGCACTTGTGCGTGTACAGAAGTCTTGTCACTTCGGGCGCATATATTCATTTATTTAATTATTTATTTATTTACAGTATACTGCGGTCACGAAGGACCATGCAGGTGGGAATCTATACAGTTGCAAATTTAGATGCACAAATGAAGCCGTAAGGCGCACAAGCTCACAGAGCAATGTCACCTTGCAATGTCTGACCGGTATTCATATTGTGCTATATGTATAGTCATTGTGACACAAAAACAGACGGAATCATTAAAAGACGCGGCAGCAGCAAATAAACTTTTTTATGCAGGTGCCTATCCAATTGCCTTGATAGGATCCCATGGTGCCTCATGTACCCGTTTCTCGTTGTTTACTACTGTTATGCGCAGTGTTATTACAAGTTGACATGTTTTTTTTTGTTTTTTTTTTAAGTAACGAATCCCGTTATTAAAAAGGTCAAGGGCCCCAATGCTCCCACTCGCGAGTTGTCACTTTTTTCGTGGCTCGGCCGTTTCTGTTAGCGCGGCGGCTCAATTAATGTAGCACCCCGCAGGCACGCACATTTACAGTTATTACACGTAAACGCTTGTCCATTGCATAGGTAAGTATCGGGTTCACACGTTAGGTAGCCTAACGTGCCAAACCGCGAGACCATCTGAATCGAAGCAGCGCAGGCACACATGGGCGCGCCGCTCTTACAGTACGACAGACAAGCAAGACCGGCGCTTGGCTACTACGGTACGACACGCTCGCGCGATGTAGCGGACGACGTAAAGCATCTCCCGTGTGTCCGTGAGCGCACGGGCCTCTACGCTTCGATGCGCGGCCGCGCCGGCTGCACTGCCGCTGCGCTGAGCTGTGTTCACCCTAGAAGTGGTGGTGGTGGTGGTTGTGGTTCGAAGAAGGAAAAGGCGCCTAATTTCTGCAGCCCGGTCGGGAGCACGGCGCAGCGCCTGCGGGATAGGGGGGGGATGGGATGACAGTGGATAGAAGAAAAAGGTTAGGGATGTAGTGGCGCAGAGGTCTCCAGCACGAACAGCAGCAGTCCGGCAGCAAGGATAGGCGTGGCAAGGGTCCCGGTCTCAGCGGTAGATAGAAGTGGACGGCACTGTACACTGTAGCATGGCGCCTCGCCCACTGTAACACGCACGCGCCGCGTAGTGTAAACGACGGACAGCCCAGCGCGCCCTCCCGGTGCGCGGATCGAATTACACTCCGAGGGCAGGCGCGTCCGGGCGCCTGTTAAATAAACGCTTTTTGCTACCAGCATGCCGTGTGGAGAGTCGCTCCCTCTTCGCGCTCCTTGAATTCACGACATACACCGCATTCGTCGTTGGCCACTTGCACATTTTCCGCCTAGCGTTCTTATTCTTATCAACCAACGCAGGTTTCTTAATCAGTATAATTTTTATGTGCGGAGCATAAAAACTATCACCACAAACACTGAAATGGACCTCAAGATATTATTTATTATAACACTTTTTCCCCAACATAATTGAATGTAAGCGTATGCACGTGTCGAAAAAGTTCGAAAAGTGCAGCAGAAGTGGCAAGCTGTCTTGCGTAAGAAGCCTCTAAACGAACAATGTCGAGAAGTAGTTTTCACAAATCAAAATTTCTTCCGCCCATACGTTTACCCGACACTGCGATAGTAGGCATGAACATTTCTATTGAAGTCATGGATTACTGTTCTGTTGTACACCTGAAAAGTCTGCCATATTCGCTCCATTTCTGCACTCTGCGTACCGTACCAGCCTGTGTGAAGAAAAACAGTGGCCTCTTTTACTGCAGGCGTCTTTTTTCCTTTACCAATTATTATATACTGAACCATCTCCACAAGCGTTACGTTAGCATATTCTCCTAGGATCCCTGTTATGTACACATCATCCACCCAGAAATAGGGAACATGACCTGAAGCTTCGTAGAGCGCAAACAGTACGGATGGTTGCATAATAAACGCCGCGCCAGCACAGTAAGGCGGGTACACCTTCGAACCATAGTCCTTTCGACTCACGTACCATTTTGATTTACGTGTCCTGAAAGGTGCAGCGCCTGTCCAAACTTGGCAGTGAATTCCAGTCAGCGTCATCACTCCGCTATGCAAGTATGCCGATAACGCGAAAAGATTCACCAAGACGTCGTCGTCGAGTTTCACAACAGCGGCTGTAGGTTCGAGGAGGCAGTTGTCCGAGAGCCACTTTGCTCCATGGAGAAACTTGTACGTCAGGTTTTTGTAGGTGTCCGTGAAGTTGAGTACTACAATGTCTCCCTCGCGCAACGCTTCGCCGAGTACTGCTTCGTGGTCGCTGAGGTCAGGCGCTTCTCCAACAAAGAAAGCAATGGCTGAATTCATTTCGGACGCAATCTTCGGATCACCTATGGTCCTTCGGAGAAAGTGACGTTTGTCGACATTTTTTGGCGCCGTATGCACAAAGTACAGAATCCTGAGGCTTGGTCGACGACATGCCTGCCTTATCTTCCACGCAGATGTGTTTTCCGGTGCTGCTTGATCTGTGAATATTTCAGTACTACCATTCGCTTTGTCGTATTGCTGGTGAGCTTGGAAAACGGTTCTTAAGTAGCTGAACAAGAGACTGGCGAACAACAGTACGTGACATACCAGAATGAATGCTACGATGAAGTTCTTTCCGGTAGCTCCTTCATGGCTTTGGCTTGGCCACAGATACACGTTGGGTGTTTTCGCACTCTGTTTATCTGTTTATCTCCAAGAGTAGTCCAAGTGCTTGGGAGGGTCATAATACTTAAAAGAATAATTTTACGTTTGATGAGACGCAGAAAAAAGCAACTGCGGCCAGGCTACACTTAATACAGGTCGCAAGGGGCAGCACGAATTAAAAGAAGGACGCTAGCAACTGCCAGCAGCTGCCTCGGCTTTAATACGTACGGTGAGAGATGGGTTGGCATTTACGGAAGGATTACAATTGAAGTTGGCACCTGAGTGGTATTTAGGACATAAAATTTTCGTTTGTGCTTTTAACGCGATAACGCTAAAGAGCTCGTTCGTTGTCGGTTTCGGTGTGAGCGTCGTTCGCTGTGAGCGAAGAATCATCACCTTCTCCGTGACCGAAAAATAAAAAAAAGATGCAATGAAATAAGTAATAACAATCTTCGGTTCAAGGGAGAACCGAATTCAGGCCTTCTGTGTGGAAAGCAGGTGTTGTACCATAGTGCCACGTAATTGCTTGAAACGGCTTCCAAAAAAGAAACCTATATGATTGTCATGTAGTAGAAGGAGTCTTCTTAAGTTATGTAATAGTGCGTGGCAGAAGCGTAGAATCGTGCCGGGCCTCAAAACATGTGAATTCCGCAAGGAGTGAGTGTTTTAAAGGCCTACACATTACTAAGCGGTCAGACATATTTAATAATCATCAGCTGCAAAAGCACCAACAAAGGGAGCAGATGCGGGGGTTTGCGTGTTGCGTCAGGAACGTGTAGTGGGACATTCCCTGATTGGTAAAAGGAAGAATTATGGCGTAGTGGGCACATGAGAACTGTACTTGCAGTAGGCATTCTAGGATTGTTTGAAGCGGCCAAGGTTACGCACAAGGTCGTATGTTTCCTTACGGCATGGTTTAGGCATGCACCGAGAACCGATGCGAGGCTAACAGTTGATAAGGCGATGCGCACGGTGCCCGATTACGCTATCGCGTTCTATTCTTGAAAGCGAAGCTCAGGTGTCCTCTAAATCATATTCAAATGCATCCAACACCTTGTGTCGGAAAGGGTCAAACAGCTTTGCCCGAACATATGAGAGAAACCTTTGTATCTAGTCAGATTAATTATAAGTTCATGGTACCTTGGTACACGAGTCATATCACTTTTATGCAATAGTCTGTACACGAAGCTTATTGCAACATATAGAAATGCAAGAAGCTCGGCTCCCCATAAATCTGTTTCATGGAGTGAAGAGTGGTCGCCCTAGATTGACGCCTCTTTTATGGCCGTTCTTGTAATTTTGCTTGTGACATTAGAAAAGATATCGTCGCTGTAGTTGTCCCTCCCACAACATTTAGGTGCCAATAACCTGCCGGCGCTCACTGGTTCTGCTCTCCCGAATAAGCAACAGAAAGAGGGTACGTTTCGGAGCAGCGGAATTACAAAACTAGGAGCATGGGAAAGGTAAACAAGGTGAGTAAAGGAGACGGAGCATAAAAAAAGAAAATTGACATTACAATCTGGATTGTAGAAGGCTTGCGGTGGTCGTTGAATATCCCATTTGAAGAACGAATTTCTGGAACCTTCTAAAGCAGGATTGTAGAATTTTAGTCTGACATTTCTGCCGGCCATTAGCAAGGATATGCGACTGATGTAATCTGCACAACAGATTTGAAGACCACTCTGCAGCAGCTTTACATGGCTTGCTGGGTAGCAGTGCTATATCTCCTCGCCGAAAGCACCCAAGCATGTGTATTCATATTTATGAAGCCAACAAATAATAAAACGTTAGTAGGGTCACAAAAATATATTTGCACGGGGATTTTTGTAATAATAATAATAATAATAATAATAATAATAATAATAATAATAATAATAATAATAATAATAATAATAATGCCACGCGCGTTTCTAATTTTCACAGTTGCCGTATTCGGTATTCGCCCACAAAGACTGTGAGCAACGCTCATCGCAAACCACGCCTCTTTGTTCGAGAAGCTTCGCGATTGTTGTAGATCATTTTGGTTAAGATTGCGCGCAAAACGCGAACACTCGAGCTTATTCCAGAGCTTGCGCGACAACCAGCGATAAGGCTGGAATATTCGATGCCACACTTATAAATGCCGACGCGCTTCACCGCTCGTCAGTTGATCGACGGCCGACGCTCTGTTCGCCGCTATCAGTGCCAGCGTGTATTGCTGTAATCTTACTTTCCGTCTACCGGCCACAAGTTCGGCCTAATAAACAGTTTCATCTTGGACACGTCGCCTGCTGCCTTCGTCGACGTCACAACCACGTGACAACAACAACAACAATAATAATAATAATAATAATAATAATAGCTGTGTCGCATTTGTAAGCCGCAAGGAAATTAGTGTGGATGGAGAAAAAAACATGTCGCCATAGTAGCGCAACCTCCTAAGTATGAGCAAGCGCATGCTCAGGGTTCTCTGTTGAAAGGCAAGGACGGTTGGCGGAAGGGGGGGCAGCTTCACCGCAGTGCGCCCCCTCACCCATTTGTCGAGTCCCAATGAAAACGAGCTCCTCAGTGGCCGCAAAAGTGAAAATGAAGCAATCACGTGCTTCACAGAAAGGCCTGCCATTGGTGCCCTGCTTTCCGGGCTATTTGTGGAAAGCAGGGAGTTAACTGAACGGAACATCAGGGTCGCCATTATCGTTAAGAAACATGCGGAACCGCAATCCTGCGCGTTAAAAAATGATGTGAAAATCCGATCGACTAAAGCTATGGGACGAAAATGGTGCCCCGCCGATTCGATGATTTGGGCGTGTTGGGGGGGAGGGGGGGGCGTGCGCTCGGGTACTCATACGCGTAGGCGTACGAGTACGAGTATGAGTACCCGTGCGCACGCCTACGAGTACGAGTGTTCTACCGGTGGCTTTGGATGACCTGTAAGTACGGCCTGGGAGAGGACAGTGTATTAAATGATGGGAAGTACTCTATCGATAGTACTTCATCAAGGTTTCTGCTGCAATTACCGCTGCTTTACTTAGTGCTTACCGCTGTTCTATTCATCTCTATTATAGTGATAATTACGACAGAGGTTTTTACTGCAAAAAAAAATTTATCTGTATTTCATTTTTCGAGAAATTGGTACGCCCACTTTACACTTCCCGGAACAATCAACTCGAGTCCTATTTGGCGTGTGTCCAAAGACGAGCAATGATACGACTCCCGACCACACGCTCGAAATGACATGCCTCGGTGCTGTAGTGGCCAACATTATCCCGTGGTCGGGACGTTGCAGAAAGCGGCAGCCGGCGTATTCAAGACGAAACTCTTCATTCGGGCGAACTTGTGCCCATGGACTGAAGAGCTTAAGGTGTAAGCAATGCACGCTGCACACTGATAGCGGCAAGCGCTCTCGTCGGCCGTCGGTAATCCGCTCAGCACTACCCTGAAGCGCGTCGGTATTTCATTCCAGTTGCATTGAAGATTCCAGCGTTACCTTTGGTGGCCGGGCTTACTTTCCAGAATAAACTCTAGTTCGCCTTGCCCACTCAAGCTTATCAAGAGATTCTAAAATAAGCTGGATGGTTCCAAGACATTCTGAAGCGGTTTGCGCAAGGCAGTGTTTACACGTGTAACCAGTTGCGCAGAAATATCAAAAGAAGCGCACGTGGCAGTATACCCGTATCAGAACCTGTAACGCACTGTTAAGAGAATGAATCACCGTTAACCTTTTCAGATAAAATCGGCGCAGCCCCTTTGGTTCGTCATTACTCCAGGAAAGGTTCCTTCGCTACGCAATTGAGCAACGTCGCTCGCCCGTCAGAAACGCAAGGGCTGACTGCAAGCCAGGGAAGTAATACAGTTCGGCCTAGCGACTTCATCGATTCAGAACTGACAAACAATGCGCGCTTCATAATGGCAGGGGTTTTATGATGACCACTTCACGTTAGGGGTAATCGTAAAAACAGCCCACTAATCTTAATATCAAAACTCATGACAACTAAAACAACACACACACAAACCGGTCCTGATGGTAGCAGTGCGAAACAGAACGCGCACGTGTCACTCCGCCAGTGTGACAGCAGTCACCTTTAAGAGAACTGACAAAGCAAATGCACCGTGACAGCGAAGGTTGCATAGAAGTTGATATGTTCTAAAAAAGGCTGCTTTTGAACAACTCGCGGGGCTCAGCGCCATCCGTGTAAGCAGGGAATAGAAATAATGCGCACGTGCCGCAATATGCGGCGAAAAAAAGTGACGCTATTTCGTTGGAAGTAGCTTGAAACTGGGCTTGGGCAGCAACGCTTCGATGGCCAACGCTTTACCCGCCCCGCCTGTTTCTTGTGCAGATGCTCAACATGGCCTATCTCCTAGCCTGTTTTGCTGGTCAACCGTGTGCTGCCGGCGAAAGTGTGGTGCTGCCGTCTTTGGAAATGCCACGCAGCGTCTCACAGTCCCGCCACGGACCAGGCCATTTCACAGTTCCCGGATTCCGCACCCTTCAAGAGGCATCATGACAACGCGACGAGCTAATCCGAGCCGCGTTATCAACTTTTTGCGCACCGTCCGCCAGCTCGTGGCATCCAGCTGATCCTGACGTCACCGACCCGAGCTAAAAAGTCTTGCATCGACCGTGCTCGCACTAGTGGGCTTGGCAGCAACGCTTCGATGTACAACGCTTACCCACCCCGCCTGTTTCTTGTGCAGGTGAACAATCGCTATTCCTTGTATGCATCGCGTACTCGTTATATGGCATTGATTGTGCTGCCAAGCCCCACTTGTTGTGCAAAAATTGCCTATGACTGTGCGTCGGTTGTCTTCGAATTATTGCTTTTAGCTGGCGACATTCAGGAAAATCCTGGTCCCCCTACCCGTTCGTCTGCTTCGGATGCAACCTACGACATTTTGCAAGCTTTGCAAGATCTCCAATCAGTCAAGCTGCGCTTTTAACGGAGATGAAGTCTCTCCGGACCAAACTGGCACAAAATGACAAAACGCTCGTTGCTATAACTGAAATACTGGGAAAAAATTGAGACAGACTGCGCGTCCCTCATTTCCCTTAAAAATGATATTAAAGAAGTACAGGCAATCGCGACGCAGAACTCGCGTGAAATAGCCACTCTTACCGCTAGAGTAGATGATTCTGAAGATCGCGCCCGCAGATCCAATCTTGTGTTCTTTAGTCTGAAGGACAGCGCTAATGAAACATGGGCCCAGTCAGAACAATTAGTAATTGACATATGCAATGAAAACCTTGGCGTTCCGATAACACCAAAAGACATTGAAAGGGCTCACAGAATAGGCTGTTTCAACCCTGCCAAGGCCAGACCCGTAATCGTACGCTTGGCAAATTGGAAAGACAAAGATCGTGTACTGTCATGCGCCAAGAACCTTAGAGGGTCACAATACAGCATCAGCGAAGATTTCTCACCGAGCACACGCCTGGCACGAAAAAAATTGGCCGAGTTTGCCAAAGCAAAAAATAAGACGATAAAACTTCGCCACAACAAGCTAGTCATCGATGGTGTCACGTATGTGTACGACGAAATCTCGGAAAGCGTCATCCCACGGCCATAGTAGCAAACCTCGAGTTCACGTCGCGATCTGCAGTGTTCCGAGCACATTTCGAAATCACGGGGGCCGTGCACTCCCTGACGATCTCCTGCTAACACCTGTCCCGTTCAACTCATTTACACCAATATAAGAAGTATCATACCTAAACAATACCAAATACTACACTTAATAGAAGCTACCGAATGTGATATCGTCGTACTAACCGAAACTTGGTTGAATGAGTCAATCTCTTTGATGCTGGAGTTAGCACCCAATTTCCCTGGTTTTGATGTCTTTCGTTGCGACCGTATCGGTAAGCGGGGCGGCGGTGTGCTCATAGCCGCTCACAGCAGGTTGTTATGCAACGTTGTAGGAATTTCCAGTAGTTTAGAAGTTCTGTTTGTATCCTGCAAAGCAATTTATCCCCCCCCGCCGTTATCGGTGTGTGCTACCGCCCACCTGACGCAGACCGGTCGTTTGTTGCTGAATATCATGACGTTTTGAATTCGCTTTGTGGCTCCTATCTCAATGTTCCAATTATGCTCCTTGGACCCTTCAACTTTCCCGGAATAACCTGGTCTGATTTGTCGTTAACTTTGTCCAAATGTAGCGCGGAAAGTGATTTCGTTAAATTCCTGCCTAACATTCGGACTTTCACAACTCATTTGCATCCCTACGAGAGAAACTGATCACTCATCAAGTATCCTCGACCTTTTGCTAATATCGCACCCAGAAACTGTTTAATCTGTCTCGTGATTGGCTGGGCTACGTGACCACGCTATAATAAATGCCACACTACAGTTTCACTCACCATGATCAAAAAGCGTAAAAAAATCTAACACTTTACGGTAAAGGCAACTACGTAGCCATTAACGAGGAACTGCAGCCTTCTATAGCTGGTTTTATGAAGACTTTTCAGAACGCCCAGTCGAAACAAACTGGTGTCTTTTCAAAAACAAAGTTCATGATCTCATTCGTACTTACATCCCCACTGTAACGGTAACAGAGCGACCACCGACACCACGGTTTAGTGTGGCACTAAAGCGCCTAAAAAACGAAAAGAAGCGGCATTACCGGTCGGCTAAATTATTAAACACAGTGCATGCGTGGGAAAAGTACCGCACTACCGAAAAACTGTTCGATTAACTTGCCGCAAAATCCAAACGCAACTTCCTTGCTTCCAACGTTGGCCGAACATGCTTAACACTAACCCCAAGCAGTTCTCGAAATTTATCAACCCAAGCGCATCTAAAACCTTAATACTCTATGACGAAAATAATCAACCCATTCCACTATATGACACCCCACGTGTGGTGAACACCATTTTTTTGCTCGGTCTTCACGGAAGAGCCTGATAACGAATTGCCCGTACTTGTCCCCGATCGAACATCCGTAAATGCAGAAAATCACCTTTGAGGCTGCTGGTATCGCTGCCTTAATCAACAGCCTAAAAATGACATCCATCAGCTGGCATAGACGGGATCAACAACCAAAATACTAAAAAGTACAATGCAAATCACCAGTGTCATTCTCTCTTGCATATTTCAGCAATCACTTTCCACTAGTACCCTACCACAGGATTGGAAGGTGGGAAAGGTCATCCCAGTGCCCAAAAAAGGTAACCCAGCGTCACCGAGAAACTATCGTCCCATCTCACTAACGAGTGTATTTTCGAAGTTAATAGAGCACAATCTTCATTTACATATAGCGAAGTTTCTTAGTTCTGTTAATTTCTTTCATTCAAGTTAGCATGGCTTCCAGAAGGGGCCTTTCCTGTGACACTCAACTGGTTCTCTTCATTAAGCGACGTCAGTTTTAGCCTTGATACTAACACCCCCCGTTGACGCGCTATTTTTGGACCTTGAAAAAGCTTTCGATAAGGTACCCCATAACGGCCTATTCCTAAAACTATCTCGCCTAAACCTTCATTATCTTGTTTTCCACTGGATACGTGTTTTTCCGTGTAATCGTCAGCAATTTCTCTACGTCAACCGAACACTCCTCTTCCCTTGCACCCGTTACATCCGGGGTTCCTCAGGGGCACAGTCCTCGGGCCCCCTGCTCTTTCTCATATACATTAACGATCTTCCAACTAACATTTCTTCCGGGATTCGACTGTTTGCAGACGATTGCGTACTATACCGCCCCAATCACACTAATAACGATGTTTTACCCTACAATCTGACCTCAATCAAATTGAAGATTGGTGCCGCAAGTGGCTCATGTCATTAAACGCATCAAAAACCTCCCTTCTCACTTTTCATCGAAAGAAGTCATACCCTGCTCGCGGATTATATAATATGTGGTTCTTTTAATATCGGCTGTTAACACCTACAAGTATTTAGGAATTATTCGCACTTCTGACCTATCATGGCACACCCACATAACCAGCATAACAAATTCTGCTAATCGCGTTCTTGGTTTCCTGCGACGTAATATCCGATTAGCACCCCCCCCACAGTCAAACTTCTAACCTACTGCTCCTTAGTGAGACCGAAACTCCAATATGCATGTGCCCTGTGGGACCCATACCAACATAACCACATTACCATGCTTGAATCAGTACAAAGCCGTGCCGTTCGTTTCATTTTTTTCGGAATATTCCTACAACTTTATCTCATCGAAAACTCAAATCCCAAGCCAACCTTCCCAGCCTTGTATCACGCCATCGAGTCGCCTGCCTTTCTGTCTTTCACAAGTTCTTTCACAAGTCACCCCAAGCCAATCTCATTGCCCCCGCACATCGCCACTCAAGCCGGACCAACCACGAAAAGACCGTATACCCTCCTCAAGCTCACACTGTCTCACATGCCTCCTCATTCTTCAACCTCACATCAAGGGACTGGAATGACCTTCCCACCAAGGCAGTACTTCAATCTGACCTAGCCATCTTCAAACGCATCATAGAAGAACTGATTTTGTAGATATGCCCACCCCTCATGTAAAACCCCTTCCTTTAGGGGCCTTTGAGGTATTATAAATAAAATTAAAAAAATAAAAAAACTTTACCTAAAAATCTTTTTCATAGGCTTCTAATACTCTTATTACACGGAAGCGTTAATCGCGGTTACGGCCAACCATGGTTCGCCGATGTTACACAGCGCAAAAGGTGTCCTAAGCTAAGGCTGCTAACCCATCCTCCATGAACGCTGCCATTTCCTCGGTTAACCGCAAACGGAGGTTGCCAAGCTCAGTTTCCTACAACCGCGGTTAGCGGTATAACCGTGTTTTCGCGTACCGTGTAACATAAGTGAACCACGGTTATACGTAACCGCGGTTACGTTAACCACAGTCTAGGCTGCTTGTGTAACAAGGGTATAACTGATCGCTAAGGACTCTTGTCATTGCCATCCTACTCGAATCGGCAAGTCCTTGAGGGGCGTGGTTCAAGTCAATGCCATCAAAACTTATGTACACTCATTTCTAGGGCGAGGCTAGCATACGGCTGTTTAATTCGCCTTGATTTTAGCATGGAAGTTCATCCTTACAATTTTTTTTGCGTTCGTTGTATTCTCCGCACTGGAACAAAGCAAGCATCAGCATACCTCACTTTATTGCAGCATTTTTTATTTGCTTTACACCAGCCTTAAACAGCACATTGTTAGTGTTTGTTTCTTTGAGTTCTAACGAGAAGGAATTACGCCGTCGCTCTAAAATTAAGCTGTTTTTTTGTGGTTAGACTGTGAATAAGTACAAAATGTGTGTGGACGCTTTGTGTACAGCGTTACCTTGTGCTCTAGTAAACTGACCTTAGCCGTAACGCATAGAGCACAATGAGCAAACAACGCTTCATAATAACAGCATTAAAACAAGAAGAAAGAAGCGTTTAAGCTACGCCACCGCAATTATTGAGGGATCGCGAAGTCAATGTTTCATAAATTAAACTTCATGTTCCGCTTGCGCATCCGACACTAAAGTATCCCTCGTTAAGATTTCAGACGAGTATGTGCGTGTGGACAATTCGAAGTTGCTCTCAAGGTGGTCAATGGTTTTCTGTTATTTTAGTTTCACATGCTGTCGAAACAAAGCTATACATTTTTAAAATTTCAAAGTCTCATTCAACATTCCATGTGTGCCTGAGCAGCACAAACGCAGACATCATAATCTTCATCATAAGAATACTCTGTCATCATGTTGTCCACAATCACCATCACCACAAGCTGCCTTTCCTTCAATACAACAATACACATTACTACAAAATGTTACTTTATTGATAAATACAAAGGGTTTAGTCACTTGGAGTTGTGCCTTCCAGAGCTAGATTAAATTCAACCGCGATAATTTCACCGACAGTGCGATAGTATATGCAGGAAAATTTGCGCTAAAATAGAAAAGGACAACACAAGGAAGGAACACTTAAACAGATCAAGCGCACTATTTAGTATATTTCAACGTTTTTGTGGAAATCCCTTTGGGCTGATTGGTTCCCCTGCAGAACACTCTTCCATAGATAGGAACGTTGCCTATAGGACAGACGGGTCAAGCGCGTGTGAACGAACAACGTTGTGTCATTTATTTTAAGCATGGTTTTTGCTTTATAAGATAACACATATCTTGATAAGTCAACCAGATTCACGTTGGCGATTTCCCCCACTATGCCTGCCACGTACACGCCCACATTCCAGAAGTACGGCGCACGATCTGCAGCCCTTACGAGCGCAGACAAAAGAGCCGGTCTCGTGATGAATGCCCGTCCATCACAGTATGTGAGGTCCAGCACAGATGCAAACTGCCCCACGTTTAAGTTCGAGTGATCCCTCCGCTTTGTGCGTTTAGCTACTCTGAACGATACCGTGGATACCTGTTAGCCGCATTACACTGCCGCTGCCGTAAGAAGATAACGCGAAAACATTGACTAACATGTTGTCTTCCATCTTGACAAGGGATAGCTGTAGGATGTAGAGAACAGTTTTCAAGTATCCATCTGGAACCGAGGATAAACTTGAGGGAGAGATTAAGCCGACTCTCCCCGATTGCCAATGGAACAAGGTCACCTTCCCGATTGGCTTCATCTTGGAACCCCCACTCTTGCTGTACGTTGGTTGATGATCCACCAAAGAAAACGATGCTTGACTTCACTAAATCCTCAATATAAGGATCACCGATTGTCTCCCCTAGCCACCGACGCCTTCGTATAGCATTTGGAGTAGTATGTACGATGTACAATATCTTGAGACGTGGATCACTACACGCGCTCAGTGTCTTCCAACCATATGCCGACTTGGAAGGGTAGTATGTCGACTTGGAACTTGGAAATTGCTGACTTGGCACGATGTACTTGGTAGAGTTTGGCCTGTTTGTCGATTGAGGCGTTGGAGCTTCCCTGCTTCTTGCGATTTCCACTATTACAGTTCCATGAAGCGTCTTCAGTAAACTAAGACCACGGTGGACAAAAATCACCGATATACAGAAGGTATGCACAGCAAGGAAGATGATGACGTACCGCTTTTTTCCAAATATGCTTATCGATGGCTTGATAAGCGTGCTCATTTGCTTTATATGTACAGCTGCACTCATAAAAATATGCGGGCGATGCGTAGTCAATCGCTTGACGTCAACGAAAGTTCAAGCATTAAGAAAGCGCCAGAATATCGCTGCTCACACGGTCGCACCGCGGGCGCAGTGGCTGCATAGGCCGAACGAAAGACGTGGCTTTCTTCCGTGAAGAGAAACACAAGACTGAAAATGGCCACACCTGTTGCCGCTTGCGTATCGCATTCCTTCGTCAAACCTTTTGTGAAACAGCTAGCGTGTGCTTCTGAATTAAGTCATTTACAGCTGCTTATAGCATTTATTAAGCATCCATCAAATCAGACAAGCGCTAGCAACTACGGCTCTACACCTTGGGTGAACGTACAGTCAACAACAAAAGTTTGCGGACCACGCGAGCGCGTGCCAAACTGCCTGTCCGCGCCAGCTAGCGGTGCGCCATCTACCGTCGACCACAGTGCTAGGCCGGAAACGGGTCTTCTTGTTATTGACTGGCCTTACAATTTTCTACTGCCGCGTAGCGCATAGTCAGTTCGCAGTTTTCACGCGAAGCGCTTATCTGCCCTATGACCGTCACATTTCTATTTTCATAGCAGGATCGAAGGTATGACGGCGTGCCTCGAACGGCGTTCCGTTGGCTAGGTATCATTTTGCGATAAAGATAGCGACTGATAACAGTTATGCTCATAGAGTGCCCACGAGGCAGAAGCACGTAGACGCAGATGCCAAAAAGCGCGTCGCGTTAAAAAGCGAAAGGTGAAAATGATTTGTACCCACTGAGAAAACAGACAGGCCATAGATTAAGGGAGGGATGCGTCTTTGGCGCTGCGGTGCTGTCGATCGCCGCTGACGTAGCGGAAATGTCTCGAAGAGGCTTTTGGCCACGCGCTCGCGTGGTCCGTAAACTTTTGTGGTCGACTGTACATGCCGGTTTGCTGAAATTGCTTCGCATCGACAGCGACCGCTTCTTGCAGGCGCGCCGAATGCACACAGTGGAAAATTGTCTAGTTAGGTTATTTTGTGCTAATAGTAAACTGCACAGTCATTCTTATCCATCGGAGTTGTGTGTTCCTAGACCCATAATTGAACTTCAAGTTTTCCATTATAGCTATTTCCTGCAAGACCTGCTTGTTTTAAATGCGAATGCATTTCTTAGTCGGGCTATGTCAGGCGGCGTTGTCCGCGGCGGTGTCCGCGCGCCGGCAGGTGTTATCTCTCCGCTCTCACTCCCTCTCCCATAGCAACAGCTGCGGGCGCACGCGCTTATTCCTCGCCCCTAGCAACCGGAGCATGTGGTGCGAGAGAGTGTAGGAGAGGGTAGGTGCAGTGCTTCGCCACTCCTTCTCTCGCCGTTCGCTCTCTCTCCTCCCTGCGCCCCACTCTCCCGTCCGCTCGCGCCCCACTCTCGACCGTTCGCTGGCTGGGCGCCTCTCAAGGCGATGGCAGAAGTCGGTGAAGGCGAAATCTCTCGGCGCAAGAAATGCATTCGCATTTCCTCACGATTCCCTTCGGGGAGGTGGGGGGCATTTTTTTTTCAAAAGGCTTTCGAAGGAGAGACAGACACCACTCCATCTTGTCTTCCTTGGATGCTTCAGGCTGCAGGTCATACTTTTGCCGTACTTCAATTGCTGCCTTTCCTTTAATGTGGCCAACAGCACGCGTGTTTTCTTCACGTATTTGATTATATATTTCGCCTGCTTGTGCACATCGTGGATTCTGCCAAGAGTAAGGAGATCATTCATCAACAGGTTCAGAGAGTGTGCGGCGCAACCAATCGCTCTAACATGAGAAAATCGCTCAATAACGAGAGCCCATGCCGCTTTCATATTGCTGGCATTGTCGGTTACCAGGGCCTTTACCTTTGAGCTACCGACCGATTCCATAACAGCACCGATTTCTTCTGCCATATAGGCCACAGTATGCCTGTTGGTCCCGGTGTTGATTGACTTTGAAAAACAATGGCGATGGTGTGCAGAGTACAAAGTTTATAACTGACTCTCCTTCGACGTTAGTCCAGCCGTCAGTGACAAGGGTTGATGCATGAAGCCTTTTCAAAAGAATTATTCATGGAATGGATACGGTAGCCGCCTCGTACTCAGCGACGAGCAGTGGACCAGCCAAGCTGTACCGGCACGGGGGCTTGTAAAGTCATCTGAGTGCTTTAAATGCTGCCTGCCAATATTCATTTGTAACCAAGAAAAACGGTGAGTTGGAAGCATACGTCAGCTTTGGCAACGCTTTATAGGCGCTTCTCTGCGCTGGGAGTGTCATCGTATCGACGAACTGAGTAACCCTTCCCGTCGCTGATGCTGCGCTGCTTGCTCTACTGCTTACTGCGCCGTTATTTTCGCTTGAGCTGAGACTGCTACATGAAGGGCTGCGAGAGCGGCTTCGTGGTGTCACTTTCTGTCTCGGGTATTTCACACACTGAGCAATGTGCTTGGAAAGGCAAGTCGCATTGGGATAAGCATAGCTGCTGTTGCAGTACTTACAGACAGCGGGTCCCCGTTTCCCGCCAACTGTCTCCCCGACCGTGAAGTGCATCCACACGTCCGGAAATAGGCCGTACCACTCCAGAATCTGCTTCCACACGGCTTTATGTGCGGACTTCCGCCACAGGTTGCAGAAGTGTGCGAGGGAAAGCCAAAATTGAACAATAACTGGCACCAAAACGTCAGAAACCGCACCCGAACGTCGAAGCTACGCGGACGCTGGAGCTGACATGTGATGTCGATGGCGAGTGGTCAGCCGTCGTTTGGTGTTTCGGTATCATGTGGGATGTTTCGGTTTCCCACGTTAAACACTGGGTGTTGCCTAAGCTTTGTTTCTGTGGGCTTTTTCCCGCGGAAATTTTGGCCAATTTTTCCAACTGCTCCGAAAAAAACAGAAGAAAACCTGTTCTTTTTTCCGTAATTCACCCGTTTTTTTCCGCACTTCGCATCTCTAGGTGTATGGCCACATTGTTGCATCTGCTCCGCAGAGAGCGGCAGCGCGCTGGTGGTTTCGTCGTCTGCAGCTCGTGAAACGGGTGGTACGAGCCACCAGAGTAGCCTGGTAACACTGGTCTCCCCCCTCCATTCGCCTCGTCCGTGTGAGCGGGGGGACATTAGGGGGAATTCTAGCGAGTTCACGACACTAGGCTCCGCCTTTATCCCCCGGAGGATTTGTCCCTGGTGTGAATACCCCTTATCTCGCAGTGGGCGAAAATGGGGCTTTCGCCGGAACGATTGCGTTGTAGTTACGGAGCGTGATCTTAAAACCTTCGTATTTCACCCTACGGCATAGAGCCAAGAGTTCACCGCGAGCCCACCAGAGAACTTGTAGGCACATTTGCCGGCCACGTACAACGTCTCGTTGCGAAATACAGCCGTTCCCGAGTGCCGCTTGAGCCACCGCGTTAATGCAGTGGTTATGGTGCTGGGCTGCTGACCCGGAGGACACGTGTTCGATCCCGACCACAAGGGTCGAATTTCGATGAAGCGAAACGCCCGAGGCGGGTGTATTTACATTTAGATGCACTTTTAAGAATTGCACATGGTCAGAGTTTCCGCAGTTCACCTCGGCGGTCGCCTCATAATCAATCGTAAAGAACATCGTTTAACTGTGAGGCTGCTTGAAGCCGGCAGTGAAAACTTTGGTCTGTGGTCTGTACAAAAAAAAAAAGTCACAGTTTCTCCACAAGGCGAAGCAATGAATGCGATAGCAACAAATTGGAATATCAAGCGACGAATGGCAAGCAGGTCGAAACGAGCAGCGCGCTGGTCACGCACATATTACGCACGAAAACAACACGCACAGGACGAGAGAGAACTAACGACGTTCACAGCTCGACACTTAACGCGCTGCTCAAACAAAAACGACGCACGAAACGTATTCACAGGTACAGACGAGCGCGAACCAGCAAGTGTCACAGTTGTTACATCGCTGTGTTTGAAAAGCGTGTTCTTTTAGCAAACGGGAGGACTGCCGCGAGTGATGTGACCTTCGTGCGCTCGGTAACTACAACGCAATCGTTCCGGCGAAACCCCCCATTCTCCCCCACCACAAGATAAGCGCGCGCGCGAATGGGCGTCTACCCCCCCACGGGGCAAAGTGCGCGAGGGAGATGAGCGCGGGCGTCGCGACTAGCGGGGCGCCGTGCTAAGGCCCCGCCAAGCACGCCATTTGCGCCATCTCGCTGGTAATGCGGAAAACACGCTGAACACTCGCTGTATATAAATAGCTCGCCGTTGGAACGTTGAAGGACGTGCGCTTTCGTGGCTCAGCGGTTAGCGCCACGCGCTGCAGAGGGAGAGGTCCCTCGTTCGATGCCGCGCGTCGGACACATTTTTCCTGAATTATATTTCTTTGTGGCTTTTATAAATATATAGATACATATACGGGACATGACGGCGATGCCGACGGCGAAAACCAGTCGAGAGTGTCCATATTGTCACGTGGTTGTGACGTCGACGAAGGCAGCAGCCGACGTGTCCAAAATGAAACTGCTTTATTAGGCCGAACTTGTGGCCGGTAAACAGAAAGTAGGATTACAGCAATACACGCTGGCACTGATAGCGGCAAACAGAGCGTCGGCCGGCGATCGACTGAACATCGTTGGAGCGCGCCGGTTTTATGTAACACGCGGCGTCGAACATTCTAGCCTTATCACTGGTCATCGCGCAAGCTCAGGAATAATCTCGAGTGGTCGCGTCTTGCGCGCAATCTTAACAAAACGATCTACAATAATCGCGAAGGTTCTAGAACAATAAGGCGCGGTTTGAGCTGAGCTTTGCTGACGATCTTTGTGGGCGAAAGCCGAATAGAAGAAAAGTGAAAATAAGAATAGCGCGTGGCAATATAATTGCTATCGCAATAAAAAAAAACTCCCCAGAGCGCCTCGCGTTGCCTAGCAACAGCAAGTGCCCCAGCTGCGACGCACGTGTCTGCGGCACCGGCACGCGCTCTCTTCGTCTTCACTACATCGCCGTCGTCTTCACCTTCTGCTCCGCTGTCAAAACACGTGCGGCCTTTGCTCCGGCGCGGAATGCAATAACTTTGATGGGTGACACGACAAGTATATAGAGAGGTAAAGAAAAAAGAAAGAGAGATCAATAAAGATAGAAATTCTAGGGGAATAACATCCTTCCCGAGGTGAGATTCGAACCCGCTTATCCGCAATCCGAAGGCGAGCGTCTTAACCACTTGGTTAGTTTTTCAAGATGAACCACTTGGCTCTCAAGGCACGATAGCAAATCGTAGCATAGCCCTGTATAGCCACAAACCGCAGAGTGAACTGAACTGTAGCGTTTAGCAAGAGGGTATGGAAGGGGAGTGAGAGTGACGAGGACAGATGTGTGGGTGAAGTGGAGAGAGAGTAAGTCATAACTTCGAAAGAAGGAGAAAGAGAAAAACAAAGAGAATGAAAGACAGGAAGAACAGAAGGAGAGAAAGAGAACGAATTAAAGAAAGAGAGAAAGAAATAGTGAGTGGCAGAAAGAGATAGAAAGAAAGAGAAGTGACAAATGCACAGAGAGAGATAAATATGGAAGACAGAGAAAGAAAGATAGAAAGACCGAGAGAGAGAAAGAAATATGTTGAGATAGAAATAAAGAAATAAAAATAAACATAGACAAAAACAAAAAAAAAACGCAGACAAGAGGGAAAAAGAAAGAAATAGAGGAAGAAAGGCAGAGAACATTTGCGAAACTTAGCACAACAGCAACAGCCAGGTGCCCATCTGCTCCGCTGTCTCTTTAGCATTGCGCCTCCACTACAAGTGACACAATGTTTTTCTTTCTTTTTTTTTCTTTTTTTTCTGTCGTGGATACAGGTCGCGCATATTTTCGTTTAAGATTGTTTGCAATTATGTAAAAAGTTATTGCGCCGATATTTACGATGTTGGAGGCCTATAAAGTTGCACTGCCTGCCTATTTCTGGCGCCTATGTGCTTACTTATTTATTTATTCATTTATTTATTTTTTATTTATTTACTTAATTATTTAATAATTTATTTATTCATTTATATATTGATAGGTGCCTGAAAATCTCGCTTTTAAGCATCACCACTTCGTAACACCATGATCGTATCAAAGTCCTCTTCAAGCGGGAATGGATGACGCTTCGCTGAACTATTTTCGGATGTGCCGATGCAAAAGAAAAAAAATCACAGCATATCCCCGGAGTGAATTATGATGAGTGGGCGAAGCTCCGGAGGTTCATCGGTAAACCGTGAATGTTCGTCCAGTACATCATTAAAGACGTGACAAACACTGTGTGTATATATACAAGAAATTTTATTTATTCGTAAATGGTAGCTAGACGTGGCTTCCGGTCCCCCTTTCATTATAACGGCTTTATGGTCGGTGAAGGGGAGGGATAGGGGTTCTCATATGGCTCCGTAGAGGATTCCTAGGGGAGAGAGAGGGGGGTGAGCGTAGGAGAGGAGAGAGAGGAGGAGAGGACGCGCATGGGCAGTGGGGATGTGGAACGCAGACGCCGCTCCGTAGAGTAGAGGATTGCTAGAGGAGAGAAAGGGAGTGAGCGTTGGAGAGGAGAGAGAGGTGGAGGGGACGCGCATGCTCTGGAGGGGTGTAGGACGCGGGCGCCGCTCCGTACAGTAGATGATTCCTAGAGGAGAGAAATGGGGGTGAGCGTTGGAGAGAGGGGGAGGGGACGCGTATGCGCTGTGGGACGCGTGAAGGAGGGATGGACTAAGCCCCCCGCAAGCACATCCAGGTAAGATCAAGGAATGGAGTCAACCTGGGCGACAGACACCACCTGCCTAGCCATTGCTAAGCTGCCCCTCTATGCTCTCGGCCATGACTGTAGTGACTGTAGTGGTGGTTGACGGCCTTATTGTACTACAGTGTTCTGCTTGACATAGATGGCCACACCGCCCGCAGGACACTCTGCTTCCTCGGTGCACAAGATGGGAACTAGAGGTGGTATAGAACGCGCTTATTCTTCATGGTCATCAGCGTCATCGTCATCGTTATCACGTGTAGTGGGTACATTCCACTATACGGTGGCTACGACGGAGGGCGCCGGACAAGCCTATGCCCTAAGGAGCTTCGCCCCTAAAAGCAGACGGTCTTGATCGATGCTCATAACGTCAACATACATTGTCAGATTTGAAATGGCCTTGCAAGTCTAGGAATCGGCGCGTATTCTCAGAAGTGCACACACATGTTGATGTCCCGTGCTTCTCAGACTGACGCACATCAAAGATGTCAGCCTTGACGTTTCACCGGCGGTTAACTGAACGAACTGAAAATTTATTAGCAGCCTATTTTTTTTTATTCTGCTGTTCTAAGCAGCACACTGCTCACCTCTGAAAAAATACGCGAACATGCTTGTGGCCCGTGTACTTAGACTTCGGTGCATGGTAAATGAACCCAAGGCGGTCGAAAGTTCGCGAGCCCTCCACGATGGCGTCCCGCATAATGATATTGTGGTCTCCAGACATAAAACACCAACAATTAGTATCAGATGAAATACCTTTTCTTATAAAAATGCTGACATCAGATGCCCTTGCGCCAATAAGATTTAATGTACAATACAAAAAATGCTGACAGTAAGGCACGTTGCTTCGCACGCAATCTCTGCGTCGAGGCAGAAATATTTTGCCGCAAATGAAGTTACATTAAACGGAATATTTAAAAGAAGGCTTGCTAAGTAACATTATACCCATAACCTCGCGGGCAGTAATGTACATAGGACAGTTACATATATATGCGCGACTTCCTAAATAAGCCTCAGGTTGAATTAAGCACTTATCCGTACCGCCTGTATTCACCCGTTCATTTCTCTTTCCGCGCTGTAACATTCTTGCAGGATCCGTTGGCTGTTTTAGGGAAAATTTCAATAGCGACGTGTGGAGGTGATATTCTTCCAGCTTACTTAGATGTGAGGCTCAGTCACCTAAATGCATTGAATGCAGGCCACGAAAGAAATAAAGGCAAGTACACCCGTGGTGTTGCGTGTGAGCAGGGCCAGCTGCTTTACATGCGTCTTTTTTTTTTCACTTCAATTTGCTTTTTGGGTGCCACGCGCGCATGACTGGATGGCAATTATAATGTGGTTTTCCCACGGATATAGGCAATGTGCAGGGGCAATCACATGATCGCGTTCGCTTGATGATATCGATTTCGAGACAGATCCGCAAATCCTGGCTTTATTAGGCAATTCTTCGAAACAACCTCTGGGCAATTTGGAGACCACAGCGCAAAGCTACTTTCACGTCGAGAAGATACGCACATGAACGGACGATGAAGTAGCCACGAAGTCATTACAAGATGCGATGCTCTAAATACCTGTGGCGCACAAGGACGCACTTGCAAGTATATATATATATATATATATATATATATATATATATATATATATATATATATATATATATACATAGAGAGATATGAAACACGCAAAACTATATCACATGCGAAAGTAAAGTATGTTATCAAGTGGCAGAAATAATGTTTGCACCGTAGAACTTTCCTCAAGCTGCGTTTCATTTAGTATTCGCCTGGTGTGCGACCGATGGTGGCGCTGCGAACCGCGCCTGTATGACGTCAGAGCGGGAATTGGCGCGCTTTCGTCTGCTACGTAGGCCCGGCGCCCTGTAGAAACCACCGTCGTGGTAAAACTCAACAACGGAGAAATTCATTTGGTTATCTTGTGTATGGTGGCTACCGACGCTGTTCGAACAACCGTAGGTTTCTGCTTTTGGCGTTCATTTTAGAAGCACCGGGCTTTGTTTCTTAGAACTGCGGCCGCTTGTCTCCGCGGCGAGTGCCTGCGCAATGGTGAAGTACTGCTCTGTGCCTCAGTGTACTTCGTCCGCCCGTAAAAAGGGCGTTAGCTTTCACAAATATCTTAAGGACCCGAAGCTGAAGAAGAAATGATAGTCAAGCTCAGAACGGGAAAGCGCCCCACTCCTTCATCGACCGTGAGCAGCAATTACTTCGCTGACAATGACTTCTGCTATTCGCCTCGAGATCTTGGAGTGGCGCCCTCTCGCGTGTGACGTCGGAGCGGGGACTCCGCTCTCAACCGCGCTGCAGCCGCCGCGGCTCCTGTACGAGGATCGTCTGCTTCAGGCGGGAACTTTGTCAACGAACGCCTGCAACGAATGTCTTCGAGTGCAATTAATAACTTGGTTTAGTTGAAGCACAAACGACAAGGCCAGGAAATCCCCCGGATGGCCGACGAGTGCGCCGATGCCACCGACCGCATTGCTGGTAAGAAAGTGAAACTATGTGTGAGTGTTCTCGCTCGTTATCCACACTTTCTTCTGTACGATACTAATTAGTTGGGGTGTTTCTTTCGATATTTCATTGAGTGAGTGAGTGAGTGAGTGAGTGAGTGAGTGAGTGAGTGAGTGAGTGAGTGAGTGAGCGACTTCATCACGTGCGGCAAACTGCGTCAGTTGCGGCCCGTCTGGGCCATTTGGGGTGCGCGGGACAAGAACAATGTTTTCAGCTCCGAAGTGAAGCGACACCACCTCTCATACTTCCCACTGCGTGAGGTGGTGCGACGACAGGACGCCGCGTTCACCGTCGTTCTGATCACGATTAGGGGATGGCAGGGCACTCGAACCTGAGGAGGTGCGGTTGATCGAGCACCCATCCCTAACCGCCAAGTATGCCTTGCCTCATGCACATGTACGGAAATACGAGAACATGGACCCCCTGGACGACCCTTGAAAAAAAAACCAATAAATTTCTGTGCTTACCTGTCGTCACTTTGACCAGTGACAAAGACGAAAAATTAGTACGTACATTTCTTCAAAACTCTGTGTCACCTATTTGTTGTGCGTTAGCAGCTTCGCTGGCCATTCAACATAACAAAGTAAAATTAATTACAATTTATTTGTCTCCTAAACTTCGCAGAGCAGTCGCGATTCAGCTCTGCTTTCTGCGAAGCTGCGCCAGTGCCCCGCGGATCGTGAAGACCACGCTCCGTGTTTTTTCTGGTTGGTGTCTGGGCCACGAAGTGCAGTTTTCTTGTAATACAGCCAGGGTCATCAGCTAAAACTTTCCAATGAAAATGTGCTTAAATGTACCATGAAGCTACGCGTAGATGAATACGTGCAGCAGTATTTGAAGATTTTTCATCGATGTTCTGTTTTTTTTTCTCAGAACGTTTAGCCTGTGCTTTTAGATATCTCGTGCCGTTGGACACTCTGCACTGTAAGAAAAAGCTATCCGAGATTGGGGTTTTTGTGGCTCATGACCTCTGAAAACTTCCTCGCGTTTAAGATTGCTACCTCATGTTGGAGAAAAAGGCGGTACATGGCATAGTTTTACCACCACCTCTGAGGGACGTAGTAAAAGGATGTCACAATCCAATTTTACAACGTGGAGAGTTTTCTATCACGTGATTTTGAACCGCCCTTTGAGAGTTTATTACCACGTGACTGCAAGCTCGCTGCTTCAGCGGCATTTCTCCCCCACCGAGTGACGCTTCCAGTTCCAGTGAAGGTATGCCAACCCCGCACAATGCCTTTTTTTTTTCAAATATTGGTATGGCATTGTCGCGCCTCATTGTTGACCCCCCAGCCTACGCACTTTCACTGGAACTGGGACCTGCAGAAGCCACAGCGAGCGAAAAAATCATTCTGTGAACGAAAGAGCGTGCTGTAAGATGGAAAAAAAAAGAGAGCAAAAAAATACTTGCTGGAAAGCCGTCTCGCAGATTTTCGCAAATAGTTAGCCTATGTTGTCTAGTGGCCCTGGAGACAGCCGAGTGAAAGAAGCTTGCGCTATATGTCTCGTTGCGCTGATGGCAACTTCCACTGGAATCTCACGTCTCTCTTCTATCATCGAGCGGCCGTGAGCGTACCAGCGCGAGCCTCCGAACGTGGACGTCGCGGATACCTCGCTTTTAATAATAATAGTAATAATAGTAATACTTTATTAACATTTTCAGAAACAAACAATGCAAGACAACATTGGCCTGCCAAAGCCTCACTGGGCTTGAAGGGCCGAGCCGACAGACAGCAGACAACAGGAATTCATTTATCTAAGACCACACAAATACAGACGTTCTTTTTATTGCGATAGCAATTATATGGGCACTCTCGGGCTGATTTTTGCCGTCGCCGTCATGTCCCGGGATATGTATATGCATTTATATATATATACATATATATATATATATATATATATATATAGATATATATATAAAGGCATAAAGAAAAATAAATCAGCAGAAAAAAAATCCAAAGCACCTGATCGAGGATTCCAACCAGCGACCCCTCGCTCTGCAGCCTGCTGCGCTAGCCAACACAGCCACCCGCCATGCTTGTGCCAGCGTTATAACGGCGAGCTATTCATATGCACCATTTGCCGCTCGCGGTACGCAGATCTTGGAAAAGCTTGAGCGTGTTTTGCTATCACGCAATGCTTTTGACAGTTTCTTTCCAATTGAAAACTGCCCTTGAGACGCGCACGAAAAAGTGGCCCCCCTTTTGTACCACTCATATGTAGACGGAAAAAAAAGAACACCGGGCCACACTTGGCGTCAGACGCCGCCTCGTGGCAGGACGCAGAGGGGTGTCATTCCACGTGCCGCAGTTTCAAAGAAAAAGAAAAAAATTGGGGGACCCTTAAGCGTCGCCTTTAAGAGTTGAACGCGATAGCGATATCCTGTCCCTAATGCGTACTTCAAGTCACTTAGTGCATACTATGTAATGGGTAGCATGCTTTAAACCACGAACAATTATGCGCGGGAAATGCGGGAAATGTTTTCGAACTTTATATGCACCCACTACGTGGTCTTAAGGGAATACGCGCAGTAACGTGTGCGCTTTTGTAATGGGTGGACGGCTTTGAACCACAATGTGTCGCATATCTGTACACGTGTGCTTGCGCGATACTCTGTCACGCGGGCGATATCGCAACACCCTCACCCACGATGTGAATAAAAGCTCTTGGCGCACGGCTGGGCGGGGGCACTTTTTCCTTTCTGCCCTCTTGGTTATCGCTATGTTGCTGGCATGCGAATAAAGCATGTTTAAATACTATCGGCGTCTTCATGCCCGGAAGCCCCGGGACACGACACAATGTCGTTATGATATTCACATCTGACGCCCGATGGCAATGTACGCTTGTACCATGCAATATTACTGCGATATTACATGTTGTATTGTGACGCCTTTAAAGACGAATGCGAAGAGAAGGTGTTAAAGATGAATGCAACCCGGAAAATTAGAGGACGCGTGTGTTTCGCAAAGCAAGAGTTATTTTCACTGCGTTTCCAAGCAGAGGAAGTTATTTTCAATGTGATCCCAAGCGGAAGCGTGGCTGTGTGGTAGAACACCAGCTTGCCACGCAGATGGCCTGGGTTCGATCCTCACTCGGACCCGGAAATTTTTATTATTTATTTTATATTCATCTTTCTCGATTTTTCGGTCACGGACAAGATGGTGATTTTTCGCTCACAACCAACGACACCGACGCCGACGCCGGAATTTCTGTGAAACGAGCTCTTTACCGCTGTCGCGTTAATATCAAACAGCGTCGAACAATCTAACACTATTGTATAATAAATTTTTGGCCAAGCCCCCCTGAGTGGGTATGAGCCATGTCAGAGCCAACAACAACAACAGCGTCACCTTCTGCATTGCGAACACTCGCAGCGCATTGATCAAACACGAACACGTAACAACTATGACAGTTGTTAGTTCACGCTTGTCCTGTGTATACCTATACGTCCTTTTCGAGTGTTCTTTGTGCTGCGGCTGCCCTCTGCAAGTATCGAGCTGCTTGTCGTTCTTCGTGTGACATTCTAATTTCTTGCTATCGCATTCATTGCTTCGCACTAGTGGCAAAACTGTGATTTTTTTCTTTCCTCGCATACATGCAAAATAGACACGCGTGTATAGCAGTGCATGAAAAAATAAAACAGATGCTAATACATATAACGTCACTTAGCCTTACATGAGTTGACCGCTTGTACATGCAGTAGAAACAATGCAATAATAGAACACCATCAGATTTTTGGTGACGTAATAAAAAGACAGGGAGAGAGAGAAAAAAGCGGGAAGACCAAGAAAGAGAAAAGAACACGTGATAAAGCATTGTAACATCATTGTAACTTGTAGAAAAAAAAACAAATCAAATATGATTTTAATTCTTTTAGTACAATAACAGCTATGCGCAGCCAGAAACACGTGGTTACCTTGAGGTTCTGATAACGCAACGGCGTTTACAGAAGGAAAAGAGCAGATATCACGAAGGTGTTAAAGATGAATGCAATGAAGAAGTTGCTTCAGTTTGAATTTTGTTTCAGGAAAAAACATTCACCGCGCAAAGAGTACGGGGACGAAGTGTAAGAAACGAACAGACAGACACCGGCGCCATCGTCCAACTATTTATTCTCAGAAACCATGCCGATTTATATAACACCACCCCCCCATCCCCCCACTCTTCAAAAAACAACGCGCGGATCCCCCATCCCCCACCTCCGGTTTGATCGACATCAATGCGAAGCTGAAAAACCTTTCCGACCAATTCGACAAGAAACTCCAGGAACTGGAAGGCCGCATTGAAACTAAGTTCAACGCCCTTATCACCGACGTAACTACAAAGTTAGAGGCACGCATAGAACAATGCATGGAAACCATTCTCCAGAGGATGGTGGGCCTTCTAGAGACACGCCTCACACAGCTCCCTCCGCTTGCCGCCCCCTTTCCCTTCACAGCACAACCTGTCGGTACGTATTCCCACATCTCCATTAATGAAAGTGTAACGCCTCTTATCCATCCCCCTACGCTCCATTATGGCAGGGCGGGACAATCACAATTCACTTCATATCATAACATGGAACTGCCGTGGCTTTCGGGGCGAGCGCGCGCCCCTGCAGCTTCTACTTCCTACGCTCTCCCCAATGCCCCAGGTCTTCCTTCTGTAAAATACTGCCATACAGGCCACACTTCCTAGCTACAACTCCACACACTCTGACGCCACAAACGCACCGAGAGCGTCTACCCTTGTCCACCGCTCTCTCACATATAATACACACTATATCACATCAGACACACCCTGCGTAATAACAGAAATTATCCACCACACACATACCCCTCCCATCCATATTTATCGCCAACATCTACCACCCGCCATCCCAACCGATGGCCTCATTGGACGCCCTCTTCCGGGAGCTGCATTGACTGGCGGGTAAACATCCCTTGCTAATCGGTGGCGATCTCAACAGTCAGCATACTGACTGGGGATACAAAACAACCACACATAGAGGTCGCAGGCTCTGGCTGCTCCTACAGAACCTCCAACTCTCCGTCCACAACAACTTTCAGACACCTACACGCATAGGCAACAGTGTCAGTATGGACACTAGTCCGGATCTGGTGCTTAGTCGATCCCTCCGTACTGTCACATGGACGAGAACACAGCACACACTGGGCAGTGATCATTACATTATACAAGTCACTGTCCCGTTCAAACCACCTCTGCACACCTCCATGACACACAAACTCTAAAGTGAGACGCTCTCCGTGCTGCGTGTATCACCCGCGCAGACAACCCCATCACCGACATCAACGACTGGGTAGACTCTCTTCAGACTGACATTCAACATCATACGCAGCTGATTGAAACCACCACAGACACACCAACACTAGACAACCGACTTGCCCACCTATGGGATGCCTACCACATCCTTCTAGAACGGTGGAAACGGGGTAAACATAACAGGACACTAAAGAAACGCTTAGCCACTCTACAATCCCAAATAAAACAACATACAGGGGAGCTATGCCGCTCCAACTGGGGGGCAGGTATGCGATGACTTCGCCGGCAGGCTGACCACCAAAAGGGCGTGGCACCTCCTCCGACACCTCATCGATCCATCGCACACGAAAACCACTACCCAGCACCACGTCACCCGGCTTATACACGCACACATGGACAACCCCAATGATCTCTTGGATACACTCCGCGACACCTACACATCGCCCGGCATACCAACTCCTCTTCCCTTATACACAGGACAGCCGAACCCCGAACTTGACACAGAAATAACCGAGGCAGAGGTCAGAGCCGCCCTTTTGACTCTTCGCACAAAATCCGCACCCGGCGCCGACTGTATTACGAACACAACACTGCGTAACCTGGATGACAAATCGATCACTCGCATCACGGAGTACTTCAACCAGTGTTGGAAGGAAGGCACGCTTCCGCAGTCCTGGCGCCACGCGAAAATAATGTTCATACCGAAGCCCAAAAAACCACTTACACTCCAAAACCTTCGCCTAATCTCACTAACTTCATGTTTGGGCAAACTTTTCGAGCACGTTGTGTTGGCGAGGCTCACACAGCATATGACAGACCGTGACTTACACCCTCACAGCATGGTTGGCTTTCGCCTTCATTTGTCCACACAAGATGCCATGATACAAATCACCCACGACATCTTTGACCCGCTCATTCCGGGCCACACCAAGGCAGTCCTGGCTCTGGACTTATCCAAAGCCTTTGATCGCGTTGGGCATCATGCGATGCTAACAGCCCTTTCTCCACTGAATATGGGTACACGTACGTACACTTAAATACAAACCTTTCTCACAGCACGCACGGCCGAATTGCAGTTCGGCCCGCTCACTTGCCCAACTACACACTAAGGAGTGTCGGCATCCCTCAAGGGTCCGTCCTGTCACCGTTCTTATTTAATGTCACTCTCATCCCCCCTAGCACGACAATTGGCAACTGTTCCTCACCTAAAACACACCCTATACGCGGACGACATCACGCTCTGGTCTACCCATGGCAGTGACGGTGACATACAGGACACCATTCAAACAGCCGCCAACCTAACGCAAAACTATGCAGCTAGTGTAGGACTTACCTGTTCTCCAGACAAGTCCGGACTGCTCTGCATCCGTCCCAAAAGTCGCAAACTCCCCTTCCTCCCCCATCGTCATTGAACTGGATGGCAGATCGGTACCAGAGGTCGACACCCTCTGGGTGTCGACCTCTGGTACAACATAGTTGTCGACGTATCAGAGGTCGACACCCTCTGGGTGTCGACCTCTGATACGTCGACAACTATGTTGTGTTTTCAAGTATACCTGACTCTGGCCTTGACGCTGCCGTTGCGGAACTAACACCTTTTTAACGGAATCTGGCGGACTTGAATTCACTTCGGAATTGCCTCAGGACAGTTCCATTCAATTTCTGGATATTAAGCTTAGTTCCACGAAGGACCACCTCTGCTGGATGTATAACCCTAGAACTAAGAAGAGCCTATTGCCGTATGACAGCGCACATTCGAAACTTATCAAGAGAGGAATGGCTAACGCGTGCCTCAATTCAGCCCTATTGAAGTCATGTGAGCACCGTCTTATTACGGGGTTTAGTAATCAGATTAATAGACTGAGAGATGCTCGTTTTCCTCCCTCCGTTATCACGGGTGTGTGCGAAAGCCTCTTACAGAAGTTGAAGCGTAGTAACGAAGTGCAGGAGCCAAAGAAAAACTGAGCACGCACGTGATTCGTTACGTTCACCGGCTCTCGCACAACATAAAGAAGAACGCAGCCAGGCAATGAGTGCGCATTGTTTTTTCTGCTCCATGCACACTGGCCAGAATTTGCCCTTTGATGGCGAATAAACATCCCACTGCTTGCGCTAAGAAGCACGCCACGCGATACACTGAGTGTGTCAGCAATGTGGTCTACAATATTCCCCTAAGCTGCGGTAGGGTGTACATTGCAACGAATGAGCGAGGGAGCACCGCTTGGCGGTCAGCAGCAACATGGGCGGGCACTTGGCAGACCACTGCAAGCGCTGTGGTGGTGCGCCACTCTTCAGCCAAACTACGTTTCTCAGGAGGGCAAACAACCGCACAGAGAGGGAAACAATTGAGGCATACCTGATTAAGAGGGCAGGTAGCCAGTGCGTCAGTGCCCCACCACTTTTTTTGAGCGAGAACGAAGTGTCATTTTTGAAAGATAGCCTTTATTGATGTTAGGTTTAGATTGTGCGCTGCCGATTTCGCTCTAAATAGGGTTGACACTTGTTAAGTGCACTGGCATGTTTTTACAATTCGGTTCTGTGTGGTTTTCCGGCGCATGCCTAGACTCTGGTTAAGTGGCTCATGATGATTTGCTTGTGTTGCCATGTGTCTATATTTGTAGCGAGACTACCCTGTTCGACAGCCTTTATAAATCGGCGTGGTTTCTGAGAATAAATAGTTGGAAGCTGGCGCCCGTGTCTGTCTGTTCGTTTCTTCACTTCGTCCCCGTACTCTGCGCCGTGAATGTTTTTTTTTCCTGAAGTATGAACCAACTATCTCAGCAAGAAGCCCTGTTGAATTTTGTTTTTGCATGAAAGACACTCAGGAGTAGTTCATTCAAGCAAGATGGTATAAAGTAGCTACGAGTGCGCTGATCATAACTGGTGGAGCAGCGAATCACCCGAAAATAGTTTTAGGGGCGAAGCTATGTAGGGTGTGCGTCTGTCCCTCCTCTGTAGTCGTAGTAGTAGTAGGTAGGTAGGTAGGTAGCCACGTGTAGTGGAATTTACCCACTCTACGTGATAAAGATGACGATGACGCAGTATATTGGAATATACCCACTACACGTGATAAAGATGGCGATGACGCAGTATAGTGGCAATGTAACCACTACACGTGATAACGATGAAGTATAAGCGCGTTCCAGTATAGTGGAATGTACCCACTACACGTGATAAAGGTGACGATGACGCAGTATTGTGGAATGTACCCACTACACGTGATAACGATGAAGTATAAGCGCGTTCCAGTATAGTGGATTGTACCCACTACACGTGATAGCGATGACGATGACGCTGATGACCATGAAGTATAAGCGCGTTCCAGACCACACATTCTCTTTCTACCATAGATGAAAACGATCGAGCTTCGCCCACTCATCATCATTCACTTCGTGGATATGGCGGGATTTTTTAGTTCGGAGGCAGCGTGTAGGGACGTAAGGAACTTTATACTTATTAGACCAAGAATGCCTCAGGACAGCAGTCTCAGTCAGAAGGGCATCAAAGAGCATGGTAATGATTTAAAAAGGTCTGTGCCTGAGGGCAGTCTTAAATCGTAAGTAATCACTTTAAATATGGAACGACAGATAGAGTTTATTCCATTTTTTCCAACGGATCGCACAGTGACCGAACGCCGTAACACCATACCGGAGAACACTATAACATAAGGCTTGCCGTATCATTTCGCGAACTGATAGTGGCGTGTACTATCTGATAGCATATAATGTACGAGAGACTACCCGGAGCCTTGAGCAAACGTACGCCAGGTGAGAATTCCAGGTGAAGTCACTGTCAAGCACACCAAGGTATTTAACAGATGAAATATAGGGAACAGGTGTGCAAGAATACGGAGAGCAAGATGAACAGTAAGCCAGCAATGGGAACGCTTAAACCTAACTTATTTCAGTGGGATATGCTGTGTTTAGGCAAATTAGCTGTGTTTTAGAGACGTTTACATTCATCACATCATTGGCGAACCATTTCATCAAAATTATCGTAGCATCATGCAACGGGAAACTGCTCCTGGAAAACAGGAATGCCGCGACCAAATGACAATGTCGTCAGCGTATTGAAATATGCGAGTCGATACAGCCGCGGCGAGATCATTAACAAATAAGTTGAAAAGAAGTAGGCTTAATATTGATCCCTTGGGCACTCCGGCTTTTACAGAGGTTATATTGCGGCGGTACTTTCCTATGGATACTAACTGTGTTCTTTCGTCTGAAAATCTAGCAAGTAATTAAAAAAAAGGCCTACGAAATGCAGTCAATGAGAGTCTTGTCAATAGTATACTATGACAAACACTCTCAAAAGTTTTGCTAACATCTACAAATAGAGCACATAGATCTTGGTTAGCTTCGAGAGCAAAATTTATAAAGTCTAAAATATCCCTATAGGAGGTCCTCTGTGCATTTACCTGGTATAAAACCATATTGCGCATATGATATGATGCTATTGGCATCAAGGTCCGTGAACAGAGCTTGCAAGGTATGCTTTTTCCTGTCAACAATATGGTGAAGCAATGTTAATAACACACATTTAATAGCATTAGTTTCTGCGTAACTCATCTACTGAAATTCCGTCAATGCCAGGTGATTTATCCGGATTTTAAGTTAAAAAGGATTGATTAGGGATCACATTCTGAAATAGAAGGAAGATGCGCAAATTTGGATGCGCTGTATTTTAAGTACATACTTCGGGCTGCGGTTTAACAATACCAGAGACGCGTGAAAAGAAAGTGTTCATCACTTCCGTGCCGAATCGCGAAGAGCTACGAAGAACACTGCCAGCGGTAACAAAATCAAGCTGGTGGGAACGTCCGTGGTTGCTTCCTAGAGAGTGACTGGTTACAACTTCGAAGCACGATAAGAAAAAGGCTTCGCTACGTCGTCGGCACCGAGCCGGCCAGCGGCCAGTGTGAGTGCATCGCCGGAGCAGGTGAAACAAGCTTCGCATAGATTTTGTTTCACAGAAAACAATGTCTGCTGGAGTAAAGTGCAGTCTGAATTGTCCGCACCATGCGTCGACCGTTGTCAAACATCTAGCGCGAAGGCGATCACCGATACGAGGCAGACGGAAACCAACGTGCGGCCGCCGATGAACACGGTGAAAACCCGGACGGTGAGCCGTTTCGTTCATTTTAAGTACATCACCCCGTAAGACGCCGCGAATAGCGACCACGTATTTTTTAGGGGCGAAGCTCCTAAGGGTGTGGGTCTGTCCCTCCTCTGTAGTTGTCGTCGTAGTAAGAGGTAGGTAGATAGCCACGAAATAGTGGAATGTACCCACTCCACGTGATAAAGATGACGATGACGCAGTATAGTGGAATGTACCCACTATACGTGATAACGATGAAGTATAAGCGCGTTCCAGTATAGTGGAATGTACCCACTACACGTGATAACGATGAAGTATAAGCGCGTTCCAGTATAGTGGAATGTACCCACTACACGTGATAACGATGAAGTATAAGCGCGTTCCAGTATAGTGGAATGTACCCACTACACGTGATAACGATGACGATGACGCTGATGACCATGAAGTATAAGGGCGTTCCAGACCACACATTCTCCTTTCTGCCATGGATGAAAACGATCGAGCTTCGCCCACTCATCATCATTCACTTCGTGGATATGGCATGATTTTTGGAGTGAAGCTCCTTAGGCTCGCACCATGTCCGTTGTCGCCGTCGTCGTAGCTCCCCGTCGGACCGAAACACAGGTGTTACATATACCGTACGTAGAGCGTCCATAGCGCGCATATAGGTTTAAAATAGACCGTACTCTGTCCATGCATCTGTCTGATCGTCCGTCTGTCCGTGCATCTGTCCGTCCGTTCCTCCGTCATATCCATGTCATATTCTTTCGTAAGAAGTAAACCTGGCACATGCGAAGCTTCTACGTGTCAGAATAAGGCTAAAAGCAGACCCTCACATGTTATGTTCATCTCTGATAACAGAGATCAATGGTTCTTAGGTGGTGTCGTCTTAAGGTTTCGTAAATTGATGCACATATGGGGTCAAGACTGATATTTCAAAAACAAATAAGGGTGAAACCTTGCGCTCTTCCCTGTTGTCCAAGCTAAGGATTGTTACCTGGATACTCGCGTACCATTCGCTCTAACCACAGTGCCAAGACGCGTACGTAGACGACTTCTCGTAAATTCCTCGTCTCAATGAGGACTTACCGAGGTGGAATAGCCAGAATACACAGTACTCTAAATTGGTCGAACATTTTCTCTAAGAAGTTTTACCTATACATGACAATGCGCAAGGGAAAGTACGTTGTAGGCTACGTCGTTCAGCACTTGCTCTAAACACAAGGAGTTTCCCTTGTTTGCCTATCTCATGGGGACAGCCGTGTGCAACTTCCTATTGTACAATACTACTACCTTCAATAAAATCGCTATATTTTATAAACGTACGTACGTTTCGTCGATAGTGCGCTATGAGCTTTTCGGGACAGCTTACCGCTCTTCCTTCGTCCAACGTGAAACATATCATGGCGAAACAAGCACACTATCTATCTATCTATCTATCTATCTATCTATCTATCTATCTATCTATCTATCTATCTATCTATCTATCTATCTATCTATCTATCTATCTATCTATCTATCTATCTATCTAACGCCTACGCTGGCACATTGTCGTGGTCATCCCTTCAACATGGTTTCTACGAAAATTAGTCTTGGAGGAAATCAGCCTACGATCGGCACGACAAACAGGTCATGACTTGAATTACGTAATATGCCGGTCGTGCACGTCATAATTCCCTTCTCCTCAGTGATGTGTGGCACATAGCCGTATACCAGAGCCCGGGGAATGGCCTAATGCTGATTAACACCTTTAACAAACAAGCGGTGAGAATTAGACTTTGGAAATCGTAACGTGATACCGTAAGTGAGCCCGTGTCGCATCAAATCCGTTGCCTGCGTCGGCGTTCTCGGCGACACGAAAACTCCAATGATCGCAAAGAATAAATGTGATCATGCGAGCTGGATTCGACCCAAGGCATCCTGCGTGGCAATCAAGTTTTCTTCCACAGAGACACAGTGGCGCTTCAAACTTCTTCGTAAAAAGGAGCATCTACATGTCTCATTTCGTAAACATTCTTTATATCGTTTATCATTTCGTCAATGGAGCTTCGCTCCATCATCAGCATTCACTTCGTGGATCGGCTGCCATTTTTTTAGATGCGAAGCATCTTATAGCGGGGGCATGTCCCGCGGCGTTGTAGGCGTCCGCACTCACACTGCGCATGCGCAACTCTCCTCCTTCCCTCTCTCCAACAGCTGCGCGTTACTCTCTCCACTTCTCTCCTACCACCTGCTTGCGCTTGTCCTGCGTTCTCGCTTCTGCTCTCGCGGCGCATGCGCTACTCTCCTCCTCTAGTCTCCTCTCCTTCAAGTGTGAATATAAAAGCGGGTAGAGCGCGAACACTCTCCACACACCTCCTCTCCTACGCTCCCCCCCCTCTCTCTACTCTAGGCATCCCTCCCGCGGCGTTTACACCCCCCATTGCGCATGCGCGTCCCCTCCCCCCTCTCTCCTCTCCTACGCTCCCCCCTCTCTCTCGCCTTCGCAACGCCGACGCAGGCAGCGTCTGCTAGCGAGTTTCTTGATTGAAAAAAACCGACTGCTCGCGCTGCACAACCGTTCACTGGCCACCCCATATATATATGGCAGTGGATCTTGACCTGCAAGGGTAGGTGCCGGTGGGAGATTTCTCCTGTGCGTTGTTCAACAATAAAAATTCCGCAGCGTGCGCGTTAACTAAAAGCGGACTGCGGGTCTCTGTGTCCAGTCGGAGTCTTCTGTCTCTCATTGCCCATTAGCAGCGATTGGCATGTTCCAGTAGAAAACACCACTCCATCACTGCGTGCTTTGCGCCTCCCCAGGTTTTCTCTCCTGCGCAACGCCGCGATGAGCGCCAAGCGTCAACGCCGCCGCCAGTGTAAGCGTTAGCGCCCGCTTCTTCACATCTACACATGGTTCCCTTTAGCGGGAGATGGTGTATTTTTTTCTATTTTTTGTCTAAAATAACAACGACGAAAATTGCACAGGAGACGCATTCTGTGATCGCCAGTTGTCTTTCATCGCCTATCCGTGCTCCTCGAAAAGGCCTAGCGACGCCGTCGGTTATAGAAACGGTACAGGCGCGGCAACCGCTCTTCTTCGCCGACGTTCTTGAATATGTGCTCCTCTACTGTGTTTGTGCACTGGCGCTCAATGAAAATTATTGGGCTGACATGATTTGTGTGTGCTTAGGTATATTTTGTGGACTTGTGCATCAGCAGTGCTAACGCGGGTGGGGCCAACAGGCCGGAGTGCCAGTTAGTAATTGGATAATCAAAAAGGTGATTCTGCATTCGCTGTGTGTGTGTGTTGGTGCATACGTTAATCTCTGTATGGGTCATCAATTCTGCGGCATTTGATGTTTAATAAATTCGTTGGCTCATGGTGCGATCGAACCCGTCATTATTTTTTTACGGCCCTGAAATAACTCTCAGAAATCACCCTAAAAACCTTGTAAAGGCAGTAAAAAATTACTCTTACTATACTCGCTGCAAACCTGAGCGGGGTAAATAATTACTACCCTTTATACGGTTGAAAAAACTCGGTTAGCATGAGAGTGAATTTTTACCTTGACAGCTACGTGCTAAAAAAAGAACCAGAAAAGGGAATGCGCTAGAGGACAAGCAGTTTACCCCCATTTTCTGGTTATTTTTGTGTAGTGTGTACCTTCATGTTCGAGTAAAAGGCGGTACATGGCATGGTTTTACCACCACCTCTGGGGGCCGTAGTAAAAGGATGTCGCAATCCAATTTTACTATGTGGGGAATTTCTCTACCAGGTGATTTTTAACCACTGTCTGAGAGTGCATTATCAGGTGATTCCCACTCCCTACTTCCAGCTGCTTTTGTCCGCCAATAAATGCGACTCTCATTTCCAATGATGGTGCGTGAAAACCACGGCCGCGTGTTTTTTTTCTTTTTTGTTTTTTTTAGAGATTGGTGCGGCATTGCCACACCGCATGCTTGATCCTCAGCCCACACACTTTCACTGGAACTGGGAGCGGCAGAAGCACAAAGAGCGAGAAAAGCGCTCTGTGAACGAAAGGGCTTACTTGGAAAAAAAAATGCCCCCCACCTCCCCGAAGGGAATCGTGAGGAAATGCGAAGGCATTTCGCGCGCGCTTCACTCCATTTATATATACGTGCGAGCGAGCGTACGGGAGAGTGGGGCGCAGCGAGGAGAGAGAGCAAACGGCGAGAGAAGGAGCGGCGAAGCACTGCACCTACCCTCTCCTACACTCTCTCTCCACACACGCGGGAGCTCCGCCGAGCTTCCGCGATGCGAGCGCCCTCACACACCAGAGCGCGCTCCTCCTCTGCACTCACTCTCCGCTACTCCGCCCGCACCACCTGCTCCGGTTGCTAGGGGCGAGGATAAGTGCGCGCGCCCGCAGCTGTTGCTATGAGAGAGGGAGTGAGAGCGGAGAGATAACACCTGCCGGCGCGCACACCTCCTCAACCTATCCTCCCCCCTCCTCCTCCGCGGACAACGCCGGACAACGCCGGATGCCTTACATAGCCCGACTAAGAAATGCATTCGCACTAAAAGAAGCCTTCCTGGAACGCCGCCTTGCAGATTTTTGAAAAACGTCGGTGTGAGTTGCCTAATGGCGCTGGAGACCGGTGAGCCTAAGAAGCTCGCACTGCCAACAGCCACGTGTACGCCGATCTCGTAGTTGCGTTGTCTGGATGTGCGCTAATGGCCAGTTCAACTGGCGGCAGCGTCCGGCCGCGCACAGCGGGCTGCATCTCACCGGTTTCTTCGATCATCGAGCGAGAGTGCACATACGAACGCAAGCCTCCTAGCCTCGATCTACGCCGCGAATACGTCGCTTCTGTGCCGAATCGCGTGGAGCTACGAAGAACATTGCCAGTGGTAACAAAACCAAGCAGCTGTGATCGCCCGTGGTCGTTTCCTGCAGAGTCATCGGCTACAACTCCGACGCAATCAGAAAAAGGCTTCGCTACGTTGTCGGCAATGAGCCGGCCAGCGGCCGGCATGAATGCGTCGCCGGGACAGGTGAAACAAGCGTCGCATAGATTTTGTTTCGCAGAAGATAATGTCTACTAAAGTAAAGTACAGTCAGACTTGTGTGTTGGGCTCCATGTGGGAACCCATGTAAAACATCTAGCGCGAAGGCGAGCACCTATACGAAGGCAGACGGAACCAACGTGTGGTCGCCGGCGCCCTGGGAGTACAAGCACGGTGAAAAACCCGGAGTGTGAGGCCTCTCGTTCGTTGGAAGTACAACGTTCCTTAAGAGGCCCCGAATAGCGGACACCTATTTTTCGCTTCAGTCTAAAATAACGTCGACGAAAGTCGCCTAGGAGATGCATACTGTGATCGCCAGGTGTCGTTTATCACAATGCTGTACTTCTCGAAAAGGCGTAGCGACACCGTCGATAAGAAGCTGGTACAGGCGAGGAGCCGCTTTTCTTCGTCAGCGTGCCTGAATATGTGCTGCTATACTGTGTTTGTGCACCACCGGTTCAATGAAAAATTATGGAGTGACCGTGGTTTACATGTGCTTACGTATAATTTGCGGACTTGAGCACCAGCAGTGCTAACGCGGGAGCGGCCAACAGGCCAGAGTGGCAGCTAACAATTGGATGATCAGAAAGGTGAGATCATTTTCGTTTTTACTAAAAGGTGTAACTCATTGCGACTTGCAGCCCACTTTAAGTTCACGTGCATGCTATAAATTTTTAGAGTTCAGTGACACAAAACATAAATCTCCCACCAGCACCACATGACAGGTCAAGATGCGATTCCGATATACATATGCCGGGTGTCCGTCACACTGTTGTGTAGCGCGAGCAGTCGGTTTATGTGATATTTTATTCAGCATTGGTTGTGCGTGTGGGGTACATTATCTCTCAAGGCATTTCAAGAAGACCATGGTTTTTTCTTACGTTGGGATGCCACATTGCCTTATCGGTAAAAAGCGGAAGCTATGGACCATGTCTTCTTATATTGCAGGGAAGGTGTGTAAATTTGGGGCGCACTTCAAAGGACGATAAAGAACGATTTACCGCTAAATCAACACGGTATAAGATTTCTGCCAATAGCTGATGAAGAGGGATTGGCTCTTGACTTGATCATCCTTAATGACCTTCACTCTTTATGGCAGACTCGTGTGGCGGGCTTTTATTGCGATCCAGATGCAGGGCCCGCACGAATGTATTTTCGAGAGTGCATGGCCAAGTTTTTTGAACTGCAGAAAGCTCTGGAGTTTGTACCTGACTGGTTGTCGAGGGAAACAATGAGAGCTCAGGGAATTTTTATCTTGTGTCTGTCTAGTTGGACTGGCACAGCCTGTTGTCGTTACTTTCATGTGCTTGTTGTTTGATGTACATGTCTAAGAACAGGCAATAAAGCAAAAAAGTGTGTGTGTGTACGTGTGTATGTCTATCTCTGTATATGTTAATGATAGTGCGTCATTCGATCTTGATTAAGTTTTATGGCTCATGGTTTGATCACACCCCTTAATTTTTTTTTCTAACCACCAGAAATGACTGTCAGAAATCACCGGAAAATACTTGTAAAGGCAGTAAGAAATTACTCTGATTATACTCGCCGGGAAACCTCAGCCGGAGTGATCAATTACTACGTTTCCACGTTCAAGTGCTCAGCCAGCAGGAGAGTAAATTTTTTACTCGACTGGTGCGTACTAAAAAAAAATCACAGAAAGGGCAATGCGCTAGAGGACAATCAGTTTCTTCCCTTTTCTCATTATTTAGTTATTTTTGTTTAGTGTGTGACTAGTTGGCTTTTCTTTCGCGGTTAGACATAGGCCTGTTCCACATTCCATCACGATCAACATTGAAGCTTTGAATCACTAACCACAAGGTTCATAACACAATGACTATCTAAACTTTGCTGTGTTTAACCACATCCTCCGCGACAGAAAAAACAAGTGAAGCTTTTCTGAAGCATGCGTCTCGAAATGATCTTCTCACAAAATGCACTCCTGCAGGAAAATAAAAAGAAAAAATCTACGCCCACTACAATTGTGACGTCTTTTTCAAAAATATTCGCAAAAGGTCACTCACGCACAAAGGACTTGCTCTCAGTAACGTTCGTCCGTCAACTTCTGTGAATTCTTTCGTTCTTTCGTACACGTTTACAATATACCACTTTCTCCGTCATCTTCATGGGCTGCATCATTCCTTGTTGCTTAATGATGTTGAAAGGTTTTCCAAGGAATCGTCGTGCGTTCCAGGTTCATTAGACTTTTTGGAAAAACACTTTTAGAAGATCAGTGTTTGCACATGCCAATCAATCATATGAATTTACGTCCATCTCCTTCAGTGCGTTGCTTTGGAATCTTCATAGGCAAGAAAATAAAGGATGCAGGAATTTAAAAAATTGCCGACGTATCGCAGCTTTGCCATCTGCACCTGCAGCCGTTTATTTAGAATGCAAAGTTAACCTTGGAGACAAGCTGCGTGGCGACTATTTGCGTAGGGCGAAACCGCTTGTAAGTAGCTGATGACTAGAGGCCGTATTTCTACGCACTAAAAAAGCCCGTTTTAAGCGCCAAAAATAGCCAGGCAAAACACCATTTTAGGCTTCCAAAATCGTAAATATAGGCACAATAAATTTTTACATAAATTCAGTATATTTCAAACAAAGACGTACGCAACCTGTATTTACGACAGGAAAGCAAAAATGTTACTGTTTATGATGGCACAAAGGCGCCAACGGTTGAATATAGCCATGCAATTGTCCTTTTTCCTGCACGGTTCGTAGAACACGGTTTCTCCTTTTATTCTGCATCATGGTGGGCCATGTGTCCACCGGGGAATCAAAACACTACTGGCTCTCTTTATTTTCGGCATACACAGAAGCAGATAGACTGCTAAAAGACCAGAAGGGAAGGATACCTCACATTGGCCGGGTCTAATCGCTTATGGACAGTTGCTCCTCTGTCCGTGAACACCTTTAAAGGGCCCCTCACCAGGTGTGATAATTTTGAGCTGCCAAGTGTTTTGCATGGACTGGGCGCTCACGATCACGCCTGCCAAGATTTGCAAAGCTACTCGCCGCGGGAAGATGTGAAATATCAAAATGAACGCCGCTTGCCCTTCTTGCTGGCGCGCGACCCGAGATGGAGGGGTTGGCGTACCACTAGGAATGGTCCTGCGCAGTTATCCGATCTCTGACGTCGCTCCACTACGTAGAAATTGGTGCGCTGATATCACTCGCAGTAGTGCGTGACACTGCGAGAATTGTTTGTATCGGACATGTCTAATTTGTGTAATCTGTTGCTTGAATAGATGAATGAAAGTTGAGACAAAAAAAAAACACACACACACGCGGAAGGTGTGTGCATTTTATTTTTATTTATTACTTCGAATCACAGCGAGATATGAGACTAATCTGCCTCCATTTCGTATGCGTTCGTGTTTTCGCCGCTCCCGTGCCGCGCCGGCGCGAGCCCGGACAACGCTTGGCGCATTTTTAGTGCACCGTCCCTAACAGCAGTTCCAGCTATGCGACGCGGTGTATAGCGGTAAGGATACATGATCAGTGGGACAGCCTCTCCAAACGTGCGCGCACTGAGGGATCCATCCCGCACAAACAGGCAGTACACTACAGAGAACGCCGAAACGACACAACACCGCTCGCGTGCACGACCTGGTTCTGACACGTCATGCGCACGTATCTTTGCGTGCGCATGACGCCTCCTCGCATCATGGTTTCGAGCCCCGTAATGAACCAACCTGAAAAATTATTGTGGTCCAACGCTCCTCATTGGGCGCGCAACAATTTATCATGTGACCTGGCGAAGGGCCCTTTGATAAGTAAATTACAAACAAAACCAAAGCGGCGTGCATATCACATTTTTCTTACTTTTGATTTACTCTCTCCTTTACCCTGACGGTACTCCACGGTTTCGCATTCGTTCGCCACCTTCCCGCGGCTGCCCAGAGGGACCTCCTATTTCCTGCCCACTGCCACACCCATGTCTTCAAGGTGGTTCACTTCCTTGAGGACACTGGAATGGACTAACGGCTGTAGAAACCACCCGCCACGTCCTCGTCAATGGAAGCCACTCTCCTTTTCTTCTTCTCACCTCTTCCCATCTTTATTTGCCCTTTCCCCATTCCATAGCAGACGCTGAGACGTGCTCCCATTTAGGGTTGCAGAAATAGCGTCTTTTTCTCTCCTGAACCTTTCCTCCTCTAGCCGCTCGCGACGTGTCTACGCTTTGGCGTAGGGCGGCAGGTGCGTCCCATTTTACGACTGCTAGCGGCTGTTTTCCGGAAGTTGGTTGAACTAGAGGGCTAGTTTAAACTCCATAGTGTTCCGAACTATTAATGTTGCCCGGTAACATGAAAAACTCTCTCAAACTGCACTCGAAAGTGAAATTTGAGGTTAAATAGTGTTCATATAGGCACCGATTAGGAAAATAGGCATTTATGGGCACTTATAGGCATTTAGGCACGAACCCGAAAAAAGGCATATATAGGCACTATTACGCACTATAAAAGCTCTTCTTAACCTCTAATTCGTGCTCATATATCAATGTGGCACGATAGGAACGCAAGGAACAAAATAGGCATTTGCCTAAAATCCGGTCTCTACTGATGACACCAGGAGATAGCTTGAACAAGCTAGCACGATATGGCTCGGATGCTATAACGAAAATGTCATTATATTCGATTTGTCTAAATCCTTTGGAAATCAGTTGGGAGCACTCGGGAGAGTTGTCATCGGGTAAACAGAATTAGTATGGTAACCTTGGCATTCCTTCATTTATGGTATATAACATAAAATGAATACATTAGGTAAGGTGCCCGATGTTTCCGTTATATTGGGACCTTACGTATACATGCGTACTTTATTTTAAGATTGAAGATATGACCTGAAAGAAGTTAGAAATATAAGAAACAGTACTGACTTCTCGGGCATCTGTCACAGAAGGCGGCCCCGTTGAATGTTCACGAAGGTTGCAATGTGGATTTGTTGCTGAATAATTTGAAGACCTTTGATTTAGCGCAAAAAGACACACAGACACGAAAAGGCACATAAGGACACCACACAGCGCTACGAACAACATGTTGCTAGTATCCACATGTTGCAGCAGCAGGTGCGTGAGTGAGCGATTGGGAGAACACAATTACAAATGAAATAAACTGGCTTTCGAAGGGTTTTTTTTGCACTCGGCGTTCATGCGTCTGGTTTCCATTCTTTGTCTCACAACAGTCATTGTCGATCGATATAAAGAAGAGATCACCCGTCTGATTGTTGAAGCTGAACTGATCGATGCACTTGGTGATTTCTGAATTACGAAGCCATCGATAGCATTGTCGCCTGTGGAGTTGGGTTTCGTGCGTGAGCGGTGATTTACAGTATTATCCTTTTCTTGATTTGGCTTAGACAGAGCGAGTTTTAGATGCGAAGCAGCTTATGCTCGGGGTTATGTCCGTCCCTCCCGCGTCCCCCCGTCCGGCCACTTTCATGAAGTAGGGAAGCACCCACTATGCGAACCAGAACACTGTAGTAAAATAAGGCCGTCAACCAACACCACAGTCTCCAGAGTCATGGCCGAGAGCACAGAGGGGCTGCTTAGCAATGGCTAGGCAGGTGGTGTCTGTCGCCCAAGTTGACTCCATTCCTTGATCTTGCTTGCATGTGCTTGCCGGAGCTTAGTCCATCCCTCCTTCCCGCGTCCCGCGTACCACACCCCCAGAGCGCATGCGAGTCCCCTCCCCCCCCCCCTCTCTCCTCTCCTACGCTCACCCCCTTTCTATCCTCTAGGAATCCCCCTACTCTACGATAATACTGTCACGGGCGAATATGGCAGAAGATGATGACGACGAAGTGCTGAGCGGAGCGCGCTTGGTCTGCAGCAGCGTTGTACGTTTGTTGCTAAATATACGCTGTGTATATAGCTTCTTCCCCGTAACATCTTTGGTGGAGGTGCGGGGTAATCAACGCAGAATCTCCAGCTATTGTCTTTCTTTTTAACAAGTACAACAGGAGAGGACCAGGGACTGGAAGAGGGTTCGATTATGCCCTTACGAAGCATTTTATCCACCTCCTGTTGTATAACAGCACGCTCCGCAGCTGACACACGGTAGGGCCTGTCTGTGAATGGGTCGAGCATCACCTGTGTCGATACGATGGGTGACCACGGATGTCTGTCCCAAATTACGGTCGCCAAAGTCGAAGATGTCCTGGTAGGCAACGAGGACGCGGCGGAGAGCAGATACTTGGTCTGAAGTGAGCTCGTCAGACATCATTGGCGTGAAGAGGTCGCAGGAGGAAGGTGATGATAATGTCGGCGATTGAAAACGTTCTGGCAGGCTAGTTGGTTCATTGCGACAAACTTTCTTAAACAGTCTGCGCTCGTGGTGTTCTGAATGTTTTCTTACTTGTGTCCTCGTCTTCTCGCGCAGTTTAAGAAAGTTTGTCTACTCTACGGAGCGGCGCCCGCGTCCTACACCCCCCACAGCGCAGGCGCTTCCCCCTCTCTCCTCTCCTACGCTCACCCCTTTCTCTCCTCTAGGAATCCTCTACACTACAGAGCGGCGCCCGCGTCCCCCCACCCTCCCCCCCCACATCACATGCGCGTCCCCTATTCCTCTCCTACGCTCACCCCCTTTCTCTCCACTAGGAGTTTTCTACTCTACGGAGCGGCGCCCGTGTCCCACACCCCCCCTCAGCGCATGCGTGTCCCCTCCCCCTCTCTCTTTCCTCTCCTACGCTCACCCCCCTTACCCCCCTTGCTCTCCTCTAGGAATCCTCTACTCTACGGAGCGGCTGCCACGTCCCACACGCCCACAGCACATGCGCGTCCCCTCCCCTCTGCTACGCCCCCCCCCCCCCCCGTTCTCTCCTCTAGGAACCCTCTACGGAGCGGCGCGCACGACAGGTGGTGCGACAGCTGCATACTTTGCTGGGGGGCACCATGGTAGTTCCGCGGTATGAAAATGAGGGAGCGCGCGCGCCTCATTCTCTCTTCTGTGCAGCGCCGCGACGAGCGCCCGGGCCGCTGCCGCGAAACGGGAGCGGCGACGTTTCTCCCGCTCAAGCGAGAGATGGTTCCCTTTAGCGGGAGATGGGGAAGTTTTTTTCTTCGCATGTCTGGGAGTGGTTCCACGTGTTCAACTGTCTGCTTGACAGTTGTGGCATATAGCAGCCTGGTTTAGAAGATAAATATCTTCTTGCTAGTAGCGCTGTGTTATGTCCTCATGTTCAGTAGCACTGACAACGGGGCGAGTTGGTACGAATGCGTGGATTTTGAACGGCGCGACAACTCAGACGAAACACACGAACACAACTGAAGTTTATTCAATAGCAGATATCATATATATGTGCTATTGAATATATGCGCTACATGATAAGGAAATCTTGTACCTTAATGGATAACGTGCTTTGATATTGTTTGTTCTTTTGCGTTGTGTGTAGCCACGTGTGTGTATATACCTGTATATGATATGTGCAATTGAATAAACTTCAGTTATGAGTCGGCGCTTGTGTTCGTGTGTTCTTTCGTATTTTCGTCTGAGTTGTCGCGCCGTTCAAAATCCATGTCCTCATGTGCCTTCTCGGGTCCCTGTGTCGTTTTGCGTTACATCAAAGCAGATTCTGACCATTCTGGAACTCTTCTGGCAGGAATTCGAACAACGTACTTTCATCGATGCTGCATAGATGACACCAGCAGTTGTCCAATAAGTCGGAGAGCAGCGTTTTAAAAGGGCTGAATGCGCTGGCATAAGGCTACTGTCTCATTATTTAGTTTCGAATGTATTGGGCACATTCTATCACCGGGTCTCTGGAGTATATAAAAGGAATTATTCAAACCCGGGAAAATTCAAGCGGGCCAAGATCGACGACACATTCAACGAATGAATTGTAGTACGTCTGAAATTACGAAGCAAGTACGATGTGCTGACTCTTTATGTGTTATGTCAGGGCAATTATGATGAAATAACCGTCGGAAAGAGCGTTGCGCAGCGCGACTCAAGCGCAAATGTGTCGGCCCAGTCCACGATCTCCGCATCAAAGCGTGAGATAGTATTTAGCCCTGCCGCTCTGCAGGCAATGTTACATCAGTAGAGCTGAACAAGAGCACGTCAAACTAAAACTGCTCGAACGAAAGAGTTGTCTCTTACACGATTTAGGCCGATACAACGCTGGAAATGTCTTCATGGCGAGTTTGATTGTCAAAGCTGATTTCGTGACGTAATGCTTGAGCAGTGCGGTGGAAGAGAGGGTAAGACCTTGACTCGGAAGTCCGTGGGACTACTTAGAACTCGTGAAAATAGCCGACACAAGACAGCAGGTCCAATAGGCCACCATGCAGTCAGCGCAGCATTTCATTTACTGCTCGAGTTGAGCTATCTAGCTCGATTTCATAATTTTAGCTTCAGCCCTCTCACGGTATAATAATAATAATAATATCTGGGGTTTAACGTCCCAAAACCACGATATGATTATGAGAGACGCCGTAGTGGAGGGCTCCGGAAATTTTGACCACCTGGGGTTCTTTAACGTGCACCTAAATCTAAGTACACGGGCCTCAGCATTTTCGCCTCCATCGAAAATGCAGCCGCCGCGGCCGGGATTCGATCCCTCTCACGGTATGCAACTCGATAAATCGAATAGGTTTAATCGACCAAGTCTATTAAATGAGATGTCAACTTACGTGACAATTGGTCGTTTTCCGGGACACTATTAATAAATATATTATTTATCGTTCATAAATTTTACCATGACTAGTTGCTTGAAGTTTGCCAAATGCTATTACGGTTGTCTTAGGCAAGTCGTTGGAGTGACTCGGCGCAAAGCATTCACATAGTGCGATATCCCCTTCAGTCACGAATTAAGATGTGCATCTGCAAATGCGTCAAATTCGCATGGTATAATTCCAAGACACTTAGTATTACATTCGACGAAAGAAAATGAAGGAATGTGTTGTTTTGTGGGAGTTTCAGTAATTAATGTAAATGAGCGTGTAACTAATTATCTAATTACTGTGCAATAAGTCAGCTTCAATACCTGCATAAAAAGAATCAACTATTAGGCCCGAAATGCATGCACAGTTTATTTTTTGGTTGTATTCGTTTTGAGCAGAGAAAAAAATACTCTTGACCTTGCACCTGGAACGCGGCACACCGAACGATCGTCGAACATGGTAGTGTCTGCAGCAATGTGATCCTCTGCAACGGAGCACTATGGAGTTACATGATCGCTAGTTATCCACTCAGGAAGCCTGCAGGAATGTGCACACTGAGTTTCAGACCATTTGAAGAAACAGGTGCCGTGTGACGCGCCTCCGAAGTTCGCGTACAAAGTTGTCTACGCCGTGATTGAAGGGGATAGCTGAGTGCAAATGTATAACAGATTGATTCTTTTCGTATATATTAAACATTAGTTCATAACCTGTTGTTTAGTCTACGAGGCAGCATACTTCACGTTCGCGCCTTTTGGATTTCCTTGGCATATACGCTTTTAGTCTGGGTCGCGCTTTCACGGGACCCGTATTCTGGTGTACAGACACGTAAGTTTTACTGCAGCATTTTTTGAAGCCGCCAACCACTGCCCTAAACTTGTACAGCTTGGCATATCCGCGACCGCCATTTTAGATAAAAACCCTTTTTTCTCTTTACTTGGGGTATTTGAGGGACATTACAGTGTTTAACCGTCATGCACTCTTACAATCAGGTCGCAGTTCAAGTAGTCCGTAATACCAGGTAGCAGCAACATTCAAATGATGCCTCTGCTGGCAAAACTTTTCTTCTATGGCAAGACTTCCCGTAAGCTTAAATTAGGAAGTTCACATTAAGTAGCGCAGCTTCGTTGTGAAGTGAGGTGGAAGAGAAAAGAATATTCTCGTCATTTATTGAATTTGCATTTCTCGCAACTGCTGAAGGTTGAGTTCAGTTCAATGTACGTGTCGACAGAAGATGCAGATGGCTCAGCTTGAATCAGACCATATGCCTGATAGATCTCGACCACGGGTTCTCAAACCGCGATATTGACCGAAATCCTGCGTGGATATAGTGGCGCCATCTAGCCAAGGCGCCTGCAAACGGCGCCTGCTGGCGCGGTCTATGACGCGCATAAATTTTGCAACTAGCAATCGGGCCTTTGTGGTGCGGAAGTAACTTCGCACTGTAAATACGATTGTTTTACGCACGAGAACCCGTTTCTTATATTTCATTCCGAGTATTTCCAGCGGTAAACATAATTAAATTCTTCATCTGTAGGAACATCTGGGCTATGCCAAATGTCACATAGTGACACATACGGAGCGTTTTGTGTAGCTAGTTTTTCGTTCGGCTTTTCCCGAGTGAATGTTTGTGATTATCGTGGTTTGGAACAGCGTTTTCGAGCTGTGTACAGCTTCGTTCGCCGTGCACTTTTTTGTATCCGTGACCAGTGCTTACACAACCGCGCAATTACTTACGCAGTAATTTTCCCAATTTGTCGCCTCCTGAGAGCTTCTCACAATAGTGCATCTAACGTGCCATGTTCTTTTTAAGCGAATGATTTTTGCGCTGTATATTTCTGTGGAATCGGTGGCATAATATACGAAAAACACGGTGTTGACGAACCACCGGAAATGCGGGTGTGACGAAATAGGCCCTCGAAGGTTCCCTGTTCATATGCGTGCTTGTATCCGACGTTTTCCAATAACTGTTGATCTCTCGATCGTGGGCTTGTCGGCGATGAGCCGTTTCTAATGTTGAAATCTTTTTACCCAGGTCACTTGTCATTTCACGTTGTCACACATCGTTGTTGCCTTTCAATGTTGCGTTTTAGTGTTTCACACATGATTGTCGTTATTGCCCGTAGAAATAGAAGTGTTGCGCTGATAGGCACGTGGGTGATCGCCCCATTTCCGACATGTAGGAAGGAAAACGTTAAGATGGAGAATTGCGCAATGCGATAGAAAGAAACAAAGAAAAAAAGAAAGACAGAAACAAAGATAGAACGGAAACCTGAAACTTGTAGGTCAGGCCGGCACAAGCGAAGTTTGGCTGCCGCCTATATTTCCGATTCCTGATAGGCTCCTCATTTGTCTTCTTCTTTTTTTTTCATTTTAATATTAAAATGTTCCTGACCACTAGACTGCTGATGCAAACGCCACAATTAGTTGTCACTGATATGTTTACTAAAGAAAAAAATAACATCTAAAATAGGTCAGTAAGCATTATTTTCAGGTAGCCGTGTTGAAAAAACTATTCTACGAAGTTGTGCAACAGTGCGCTTGTCTTAAAAGGTTCTAAATTCTGTAAATGCTGCGCCTGCGGTTGTGTGTTTTTGTCCCGTAACGTATCGCTTGTCTTTATTAACAGTTGCGAAATATGGGGGGCGAGAGCAGCAGGCGCGCGGATCTGGAGGCAGCGGGACGAGAGGCCCGAGGGATGGCCGTCGGCCTTGGTAGCGAACGAGCGAGGCTCCCCGGACTAGCAGCGGCCTCGTCACAGCAGTTCCCGGCGCATCAGCAACACTTCACTTTCCTGCAAGAGCGGCTGCCACCCGCACTACAGTCTTTGGGGCGCCACGTCGTCCCTTTGGCCAGGCACCACTAAGAAGGAGAGGCCAAATATACATTTAGGCCTAACTACTCAAAACCGTTGACGATCGACGAAGACCGGGAGACGGGCGTCAGGAGGGTTAGTGCCTAACCCTCATGACGCGCAGCCTGCTGCTGCTACAATTTTTGACGTGTTTCTCACAGAATCAAGCTCTTTTGAATTGAACTCTGGACATTATTCAGACGACAAACTACGCTTCTTAGATTTCGAACTCTTCTTCTCAAAGAGCCTTGTATTTTGGAGTTATGCTCCGAGGTCTGAAAAGAACCTGGGCGCTCGTGTCTTCCAGTTCGCGTCTTTGCTTCGTCCCCGTTCTCTTTGCACCTTACCTGTTTTTTTTTTTGTTTTTTTGTTTTTCAAAAGAACGTCTTGCGTTTATCCTCTGCGGACACGAAGATTGTTAAACCCGCCATTGCAAGACCTTGCACGAAGGTGGCGCCGCTGGACAGGTGTTGTGACCGTCAACTTGAACGAAGTTTGCTTTCAATAGCACGTCTGAAGCTTGCAGGCTTTTCAGAAACGCTTTGTACTAACATTGCCGAAAGCCTCATAGCAGACATTAAAAACAAGCGCTCAGTTGCTGTGCAATCCAACACACTCGCAGCAAACTGTGGCGGTTATCCCTTATTTGAACAAGGTAGAGCTCCATCTCAAGATAATTGTCGGCAGGGCAGGCGTTATGCTGTTGTTTTCTGCCTAAAATAAGCTCGGTAGCCCATGCCAGCAACTCCATCAAGAGGTAGAGAACCAAAGACGATGTACTAAGCACGGAGAGAAGTTTGTTGAATGTCGTCAAGGTGTTGTGTATATGATTCCTCTTTCTTGCGGGCGTTATTCAATTCAATTCAATTCAATGTTTATTTTCTTGATCAATCAAGAGGGTGGCGAGGACTAAAGGCTTGCAAGCCTGACGAGGGTCCCCGCCCCCACATACACTTCAGACAGCGTTTGGCAATCTTTATAAGACATACACTAAAACACTAGGCATAGCGGTACTCAAACATAAACAAAAACAATGTTTTAAACTGAATAAAGGCAATAGGAGAATACATATTATTTACATATTTTTACAAAGTTAACAAGTTATCTCATAAATCACCAAATTCTGGATGCACAATGCTCTGTATATAAACTGAAACAGTATACAGATAATTACCATACACATTGCTATGTCACATCGAACAAGCCCTAGATATAAGAGAAACAAAATAGATTAACAGTGTGCAACAGTGGTTTTTTTATCTCGAAAGTCAATTGAAAGAGAAATGTAACCTCGTTGTAATTAATAAGGATTTAATTTGCTTTTTTAAATACGGACGAGGAGCATTCGTAATTAACTTGGCATTCTGTTTTGTTTAAGAGACAAATACTCTGGTATGAAATTGTTTGTTTACCGTAGTTGGTTCTCGTTTGTGGCGTGTGGAGCTGTGTGTGTCGGAGGGAGTACATAACAGAACGACTCTGATTCATCACATGGTACAGCTTACGTCGGCCAAACGTCGGCCAAACGGGCGGCGTTCTAATGATCGCATGCGCGAGCATGCGAACAAGGTTAAAAAAAATGCCCCCACCTCCCCGAAGGGAATCGTGAGGAAATGCGAATGCATTTCTTGCGCCGACACCGACTTCTGCCATCGCCTTGAGAGGCGCCCAGCCAGCGAACGGTCGAGAGTGAGGCGCGAGCGGACGAGAGAGTGGGGCGCAGGGAGGAGAGAGAGCGAACGGCGAGAGAAGGAGCGGCGAAGCACTGCACCTACCCTCTCCTGCACTCTCTCGCACCACATGCTCCGGTTGCTAGGGGCGAGGATAAGCGCGCGTGCCCGCAGCTGTTGCTATGGGAGAGGGAGTGAAAGCGGAGAGATAACACCTGCCGGCGCGCGGACACCTCCTCAACCTATCCTCCTCCTCCTCCTCCGCGGACGCCACCGGACAACGCCGCCTGATATAGCCCGACTAAGAAATGCATTCGCATTTAAAAATAAGCTACAGGTAGTCAATTACATCTTCACTGTAAGGATTGCGGTTGCCAGTTATCTTTTAAAGATAAGACTTTTCCTCTCGAAGTACCATGATGAGCGCGCGCTTCTCACTTCAAAAGCCTATCATGTCCACACTAGCGGCAAAGCATACGTTTAAGCCCTTCCTCGATTTCACTCCTTCCGAAGGAGATAGAATTAATGTCTGTGTTCGCTTTATTGCCTGTGCGCAGTCTGAGTCTTCAATTTTCTGTTCTTTCATAGCGATGATGGTGAAGTATGTATATGCTGACTGAAGGAATAAACGCCTTTGGTCTTTAGTCAGCGCCGTGGTCTCGTGTGGTGACTGGTCGAGATAGACTGGTCAATATTGCAAGATTACAGGTCATTAATGAAAAATTTCAGAACTGGATGTACTTACACTCCTTAATGAATGTACAGGTAGATTATTAACCCTGATTAACGGAGGAGTAAATTTTTGATTTCCTGCTTCTCCATACAAAGTCCTACAAGAATAGTGCAGATGTTCGTTATTTATCTATAACTTTCATATAAAATGAGCCCGGCCCCACGTGTACATCTGCCCTTAATAAATGTAATTAGGCATTATGGACAGCCGTTCTTGCGCTGCCACGTTGTTTATTTGGATTACGTGTTTTGGCAGTGTCACGTTGTACTACGCGTCGTGTAAGACACCGCTTTGCCCATTGAGAAGCGAACAGTCAGCTGCACAGCTTCTCTGTCTACTGGATGGTCACAGCTTCGTTCGTTATTAATGTCGTTATATACGAACATACAGAATAGGAATATGATAGTTTCCGTGTAAGCATGTAAACAATGAACCAAAAATACCAACCACAAAGCAGTCATGAGCAGCACCGCGATTTTCAAAACAAGGTTGCCACGTTGTCTTCAGCAGCCACCGCAACCGCTTTGGCGTGTGCAGAATCGGTAGCGCTAGTGTTGATTCAAACAAGCGATGACCCACTGCGGTTCACGATGACCCATTGCGGTGCCATTCGAGTAAGGCGCAAGGACCCGCACAAGGCGGGAATGGTTGTAGGCTATGTCGAGTTCGGTCTGTCACTGCAAGATGTTCCCGGTGGCCACGGCAGTAATCGTTGATAGCAGCGAGAAGGTGGCGCCAATGAGGAGCAAGCTCCGAGCGAACAGCGACAACCGCCGGAAGGCCGCCTTCGGGATGTCAGCAGATGCGCCATCACCGGGATGTGGCCAACCGGAGCGCCTATACTGTGCGCAAACGTGTTGGAATGAGGGAATACAATATACATTTTGAGAAATTCAGTTGCCGCCTACAGGGCTGTTGCGCCCGGCGTTCGTGTACTATGCATTATATCGATGACGATGCAGAGCTGGTTGTTTTGTAACCATTCCTCCCGGCGCTATTTGTGCATACGTCAGAGAAGGCTCCACGAGCTTTCACAGCGCCCTGGTGGCGTTATTTTTGGTCTTCAGGGTTTATAGCCGTCACTCGGGCCTATATATGATGCCTAAAAATGTATTTCAAATATGTTACCTAATACCATACTAAACACGTCTTTAAGAAAAGTACAAGATGACCTGAACAACGTATTCAGTTACTTTCAAGATGCTCTCAAGATACTTGTTGTAAAATTTAAAGAGAAGATGAAAGCGGTCCATTGCAAAAATTGTTAATCACCCGCATCACCGGTTTTTTTTCTCCAAGGGTTATATCGGAGAGCTCACCGATATATTTTATTGAAAATATGCCTAAGAATGCTAAAAAAGCGCCATTCAAGCGTTTCATGTTGCGTGTTGAAGCGAAATTTTGAGAAAGAAGGAAATTGTTCTAAAGATTTGGATGTGCGAGCAAATTAGGAGGATAATATAATAATAATTGAAGGTTCTTAGCGTCCCAAGGCCACGATATCATTATGAGGGACGCCGTAGTGGAGGGCTCCGGAAATTTCGACCACCTGGGGTTTTTTAATGTGAACTTAAATCTAAGTACACGGGCCTCAAGCGTTTTCGCCTCCGCCCGAAGTGCAGACGCCACTGTCAGGATTCGATACCGCGGCGGTCCGGGAGTAGTCGAGAACCCTAACTACTATACTCGGCGACAACTTTTCTTGGCAGCACTGTGGATGCTACAATACCGAAGCCCATGCCTCCTACCGCGCCAAAACATAATACTTAAGTTTACCTAATTATTTTCTCATTTGCCTTGCTGAAATCAATGCTGCTTTATTTATTATGAAACTGAAACAGTTCCTGAAAGTCTTTGGTAAAGTACTGTTATTGTTCACCTTGCAGGAATGCCTTCCTTTCTTGTTCATTTCCTTCACAGCACCACCTTTTCAGCACACCCGTTTCCCAAAGTAAACATGGCTTCCATGACATAGTGGGTAAGTGTGCGGCAGTAAACACGCTGTTTATTTCTCTAAGAAAAATATGCTCGTAATATGACGCACACTGAACACTCGAAATGTTTCTCCCATTCACATTGTTCGTGTATATAACTTTCTAAACACGTTAACCATCCCAGCACAGGAGCGAGGAAAACCGAAACCAACGGCACGCTGCCGTATTGCGGAGCAACACGCATCTGCGGAAGCCTCGACTCCGTAGCCTTATCTCCGCTGTCAATGTAAGTTGTCGCCGAAGTAGAGACCACCGTGGCGGATTACATTCGGAGGAGGCTGCTGCAGTTCCTGTGTCACCATCGTACTTTATCATTTGCAGAATGTTGGACGAATCAATGATGCTTCAATGTTCGGTGTTATGTAGGCCGACTGAAGAGCCAGTCCTTAATTTCATCTGGCAAGTGCTGACCGTTCGGAATATTTAGAGGTAGGGGCGCCTCCTGAGAGCTAAGCGTAGCGTTATTGAAAACTATCACATAATAGGCTTTCTCACGCTGCGGTGAATTTCGTTTCTTTTTTTTTTCGTATGTAGAGGCTTTATTCTTTATATTTGAGGGTATGCAGCGTTAAAGCGGTTCTGAAACAGTTTTCCAATTAGCCATAGAATGGATTCACTAAAGGAGTTTATTGCCTCACAAATTCACCACCGCAAAAATTTTTAGAATCCGTTCAGTACGAACGGAGTTACACAGATTTGTCGCACGCTGCAACTGCATTCTCTCTTCTCTCGTCCCGAAGAAAGCGCTGGAAGCTAAGCAGGGAGGGACAGCACAGGGAAAGAAAATACGTCACGCGCACCTCGTGACCTTGAGCACTTTTTCAGTTTTTTTTTTCTCTTCGAATACGCGGCTTTTCAGTGCGATCGCGCGCGCTGGCGTGGACAAGTTGTGGCCTCCCGCGGCGGCCCCAGTAACGACCGAGCGCGCCATGCTCAAATCACCCAATGGCCGATACAATGGCTGGGGACGAGTGATTTTTGAGCTTGTAGCATCATCTGTCGAGACAGGAGAAAGCCATTTTTAGCTGACTTTGAGAATTTATTGCGAATTCCAGGCGGCATGCTGGGCTATAATATTTGGCTCGCGCGTTCTCAGCAGCCTCGACTACCGATCGGCGGCGTTCTATGACCATGCTCAAAAAGTATTGCAGGGGCCCCTTTAAGGTATGTTTTGGGTGAATGGGTGGGTGCAGTGGGCCACGGCCGCGCTTCATGGAACAACATAGCGTTCCAGCGCGGCAGTCAATGAGCATATCGTCTTGCGGGACCTGCATGGCTTAAGCTGAAGAGCAATGAAATGCTTACTGGAAACGTTGCCGAAACTTAGGAGCAAGAGGATTAAAGGAAGCCTTTTTTCATGAAGTACTCTATGTTAAAAGCAAATCAGGTGTACTACTACAGGTTAATGCAACACATGAAACAAAACAGAACACATTACGTTATAAATGCACCCACTAATCCGCGCTACAGCTTTCGACAACATCATTTCACAACACCATAAATGAGAACGAATTACGGGAAACAGTTAAACAGTTACCAAGCGCCTTCACTACTTAATAGACTACGCGAATTTCACGACGAAGTTATGGAAGGGTCGAATGAATCGTTCAAAACATTTCTCATTTCACACAATATTGAGTTTGTTTGACAAAAGTGCACTCTATATTGTCAATTTCTTTGTCTCATTTTCAGGTCTTAGTTGTCGAGGGCAAAACGTTCTTTAATTGTATTATGTCGAATATTTCTAAGTTTTCCTGTATACATGACGTTTCTTTTAGCGTCTGTCGCTTTTTTTTCTCCTTTTTTGTACTTTTTTGCGTGTACACATGATGTTTTCCTTTTGTGACTATTTCAGTTAAATCTGTACGTACAGCACACCTTGTATTGATTTGTGTGCTACGTACGGCCTGCGTGCCGAGCTGTTGCAGGAGCAGAAGCCTTTGTCAGGCCACATGGCCTTTAGCTTCTGCTTCCTTTCTGTTGTAAACAGGAGAAAAAAAATAAACTCAATTCAAGGGGCGTTTAGTGTGCGGAGAAAGCGTGCATCAAGTTACCCTAGGCGGCGACAGCTACGCTGCCCGATGGTTTTCAGGGCTTGGAACTGCCTGGAATGTTTGGGTATAGCATGTAGAATATTGGCCAAACAATTCGGTTGTGTGTAATTTTGCGGTACCTCGTCCTGCACGTTGTAGGGGAGTCGCCTGGTCGTGCCTTGCCCGCGCCTTCCACCGGTTTTCTTCAGCTTGCCCACAGTGGCGACATCAGGCACGTGCTCAATCATGCGTGATACGTTGCAGTTCTTTCATCTCATATTGCCACGCGCTATTCTTATTTGCACTTTTGTTGTATTCGGTTTTCGCCCACAAAGACCGTCAGCAAAGCTCAACTCAAACCGCGCCTTATTGTTCTACAACCTTCGCGATTATTGTAGATCGTTTTGTTAAGATTGCGCGCCAGACGCGACCACTCGAGATTATTCCAGAGCGTGCGCGATGACCAGTGATAAGGCTAGAATGTTCGACGCGCGATGCATAAAAGCCGGCGCGCTCCAACGATGTTCAGATTATCGACGGCCGACGCTCTGTTCGCCGCTTTCAGTGCCAGTGTGCATTGCTGTAGCCTGACTTTCAGTTTCTTGGCCACAAGTTCGGCCTAATAAAGAGTTCCTTTCTTTTAACGCCGACCGTTGCCTTCGTCGACGTCACGACCACGGGACAATATAATGCAGTGAACGAAGTGATAACATGCAAATCAATACATGTCAAAAAGCATAGTTCCTGAGCAAGATTTGCGTGTCTTAAGCTGCGGCATTGTACATTGTGTAACAAAATTTCTGAAAGAATAGCTGGTAAAGCGTTTTAAAGTCGTCACTGAACTGGCTGGAAGGCGGCTTCAATGTAATACACAAACAGTGTTATCCCGGGTTTATGTCGGTGTTTCGCCCTCTAATGCGGTTTACATTGCAGCGGTGTAAAATGAGAAGGCATGAAGCGTCGAAGACACGGAATCGCTCATCCTAAGCCGTAAAACTTTCTAATGGACACGTCTAGGCCATATGGTACTTGGTTTATGTGTGCTTTGTGCAGTGAAAAGAAAGAAGGCGCAGCTAACCAGTCAGCATGTAGGTCATCACATGTCACGGCTGGTTTCGGTATACAGTGTAGGTACTAATTTTCGCGGCGAGGCGCCACAGCTTAAACGATACCATCGTTCATGGTTATGATGTAGAGACAGAGATAGATGCCCAAGAGAAGAAAATGCATGCTGGACATTTGGTTCAATAGAAAAAAAAAGCGTGTAAGCATGTCAAACAAACTGTTCGATGCGTATCGCCAACAGCCTGACCCATTTACAGCGCTTGCTAATCTTTGTTTAGTCGCCAATATTACCGACGCAATTAGGACACTTCGCGCTTTTTTTTTTAACACGAAAGTGTTTTATGCCGGGGTCCGCCAAGATTTGAGTGACGTATTTCCGTCACGGAAATGACGTCGAAAAAATACACATGATCACAAGACAAAAGTTCCGTCAACAGGAGTGGAACCTACGACCTCTAGGTCCGCGGCAAGAGATGCTGGGCACGCTATCCACTACGCCACGGTCACATACTTTACAGGCTTTAAAAAAAATCCCCATCTCCCGCTGGAGGGAACCATGTGTGGATGCGAAGCAGCGGGGAGATAATTAGCTTGAGCGGGAGGAACGTCGCCGCTCTCATTTCACGGCAGTGGTCCGGGCGCTCATCGCGGCGCTGCACAGGACAGAGAATGAGGCGCGCACTCTCCGTCATTTTCATACCGCGGAACTACCGTGGCGCCCCCAGCGGAGTATGCAGCTGTCACACCACCTGTCGTGCGCGCCGCTCCGTAGAGGAATCCTAGAGGAAAGGACGGGGGGGGACCGTAGGAGAGGAGAGAGAACGTGCATGCGCTGTGGGGGGTGTGGGACGCGGGAGCCGCTCCGTGGAGTAGAGGATTCTTAGAGGAGAGAGGGGGGAGAGGACGCGCATGCACTGTGGGGATGTGGGCGCCGGTCCGTAGAGTAGATGATTCCTAGAGTAGAGGAAGGGGGTGAGCGTAGGAGAGCATAGGGCAGGGGACGCGCATGCGCTGTGGGACGCGGGGGGCCGCTCCGTAGAGTAGAGGATTCCTAGAGGAGAGAGAGGGGGGGAGGGGACGCGCATGCGCTGTGGTGGTGTGGGACGCGGGAAGGAGGGACGGACTAAGCCCCCTCCAAACGCATGCAAGCAATATTAAGGAATGGGGTCAACCTGGGCGACAGACACCACCTGCCTAGCCATCGCTAAGCAGCCTTTTTGTGCTCTCGGCCATGACTCAAGGAATGGGGTCAACCTGGGCGACAGACACCACCTGTCTAGCCATTGCTAAGCAGTCTCTATGTGCTCTCGGCCATGACTCTGATGACTGTGTTAGGGTTGACGGCCTTCATATTACTACAGTGTTCTGGTTCGCATAATGGGTGCTTCCCTACTTCATGAAAGTGGCCGGACGCGGGACGGGGGACGGGGGGACGCGGGACGCGGGAGGGACGGACAGAGCCCCGAGCATAAGATGCTTCGCATCTAAAACAAGCCTTTTATATCTACCAATGTCCTCGCACAGTGCTCTTGCTAAGAGAAGTAATGCATTATGACCGTGAAATGCACGATTAGTTTCTTCAAAGCGCTGTTTCTCCGCCTCCGTCCCATTCGGCGTGTTTCGAATACTAAACGTGCTATTTTGCCGACGCATTAACGCATTGCCAGGTGGCGACCTTACCCCTAGCATCCACACTCGTAGCATCCGTCCGTACCAAAAATAGTTGTGCGACGCGCGAGTGCGTCGCGTGGCCGTAACTCCGCGTCCCTAGCCATGTTCCTAGCTCGCCCCGCGAAAAATCGCTGCCGGCGAACGGGGATGACACGACGCGCGTTGCGTTTCCCTCTGGTCGGGCAGCGTTCAATAACTCTAACATGCCGCGAGTAGGCGACCTTAGCCCAAGTTCGGCGCCCAATCATTGACGCTCTTCTGGCTGTCATTCCGCTTTCAATGACTCCGCTCTCACCGTACAGCTACCACAAGCCCCTATGACCAGAAGGGTTTCTTTGATCATTAATCCTAGACGTTAGTCGTCGGGATACAGATGTACCATCAAGCGTCAACGTGGATGCAGCCACGTTAAAGGGTGCTATAACTGTCAACACACCAATAGACATTGTGCAAGCTCTCTTATATCAATGCGCAGTAAACATTCGACTACTTCTGTAAGGACACGTTTCACTTTCGTGTTATACCGATTCCTATGACGGAGGGATCAACCATGTTTTGTTTTTTTTTTGTATTCGCGCACTGCTGCTCGCTACGAAAGAGCTCCAAAAACATGGCTGATATCCCTGTCACAGGAATCGGTATAACACGAAAGTGAAACGTATCTTTACAGAAGTAGCTGGTTGTTTATAGTGCAGTGATATATGAAAGCTAGTAGAATGTCTATTGGTGTTTGGCAGATATAGCACCGCTTGATGTGGACCCACCCACGTCGACGCCTAGCGGCGCATCTCCGTCACGACGACTAACGCCCATGAGCTTCCTTTATGGTAGCTGAAGTTTGGAACATATACCTGGACACCACAAATGGTGAATACCGTACAATGATGGCAGCAACAAGCACATAATAAACAAAGCGTCGTGAAACGCGAGTAAGGAACGCAGTGAGCGTCGTGAATTCCCTCTAGCCCGGTCGTGATTTCTCAAGGCGAGCGCGGAACGCGGTGACACGGTGCGACAGCCAGGCGACCGTCAGAGAGCTATATTTTAATATAGATGAATGCTATAAGCGAAGATTGGGTTAAAGCCGCCTCCTCACGTTGTGTCTAAACAGTGACGAAATATCGCTTCTATTGGAGAGGCGCCGAATGGGATGGTAATAGCATCGGTGCGTTGCCTGAGCTAATAGCTGAGGCCACGCATAACTTGCCTCTTCCGTTTCTAGACGGCGACAAGACCCTGCGAACAAGAGCATTTTGAGAGAGATAAAAGGCGCTTTGGTGTAGCCTCCTTCATGGCTTTAGCAGTGCCGTTGTGGGTTAAACGCCCGCCAGCCATTGTCGTGGACCGAGAGGTCATGGGTTGGAGTCCCGGCAACGGATCATTTCTGTTTAACGCTTTTTTTCTTTAGCGTCTGTTCGCGTTTGTTTTGCGGACGTATTTCCGTGACGGAAATGCGTCAGAAATGTCTTGGTGGACCCCCGCATAAAACACTGTCGTGTTAAAAAAAGAAACGGGAGCAAGCCTAGCAGTGCATAGTATTGTATAGCACGGGATAGAAAACGAGAGATGAGAGGGTAAAAGTCTAGCCCAGACAGGACCACCTATGTGCCCGCCAGCTCTGCTGTAGCAGAGCCTTGCACGGCTTAGTGTGAGCTGTGATAACTTTTCAAGTTGGCGAGAGAATTGAAAAAAAATTCCCCATCTCCCGCTAAAGGGAACCATGTGTGGATGCGAAGCAGCGGGGAGATAATTAGCTTGAGCGGGAGGAACGTCGCCGCTCTCATTTCACGGCAGCGGTCCGGGGGCTCATCGCGGCGCTGCGCAGGAGAGAGAATGAGGCGCGCGCGCTCCGTCATTTTCATACCGCGGCGCCCCCCAGCGGAGTATGCAGCTGTCACACCACCTGTCGTTCGGGCCGCTCCGTAGATGATTCCTAGACAAGAGGAAGGGGGTGAGCGTAGGAGAGCACAGGGGGGAGGGGACGCGCATGCGCTGTGGGACGCGGGGGGCCGCTTCGTAGAGTAGACGATTCCTAGAGGAGAGAAAGGGGGGTGAGCGTAGGAGAGCACAGGGGAGGGGACGCGCATGCGCTGTGGGGAATGTGGGACGCGGGGGGCCACTTCGTAGAGTAGACGATTCCTAGAGGAGAGAAAGGGGGTGAGCTTAGGAGAGAGAGGGAGAGGGGACGTGCATGCGCTGTGGTGGTGTGGGACGCGGGAAGGAGGGACGGACTAAGCCCCTCAAAACACATCCAAGCAAGATTAAGGAATGGGGTCAACCTGGGCGACAGACACCACCTGCCTAGCCATTGCTAAGCAGCCTCTCTGTGCTCTCGGCCATGACTCTGATGACTGTGTTAGGGTTGACGGCCTTCATATTACTACAGTGTTCTGGTTCGCATAATGGGTGCTTCACTACTTCATGACAGTGGCCGGACGCGGGACGCGGGACGGGGGACGCGGGACGCGGGAGGGACGGACAGAGCCCCGAGCATAAGATGCTTCGCATCAAAAAAAAAGATGTTTTTTCCGACCCTCGAAAACTCTAGAACTCGTTTATCGGTAGTCGTTAAATGGTGGGATTGTTCTTTGAGAAATTCCGCGCAGAAACCTCTGCTGATGAAAAGGAAGCAAACAGGGTATGGGAGATTCTCGAGTATAGAGGAATTTTGGAACAGCCAGCCTTTATCTTTTATGGCATCCTATATACGGAACGGTGGTAGAACAATGGGTGTATGAACTCAGTCGCGGTGATCCGGCAACGAGGTTGTCGCACTAAGATAGAAAGTTCTCATTAGGCCGTTCTAATACAATTACTATGGATGAACGATGATGAGGCTATGTATTGTGAGAGGGTATAAACCGCACCCTTTCCCCATATGATCACACCCAACTCATTTTACAATACGGCATGGTCTCAACGCTGTGAAGACTTAATTGTGGAGGAACGTCGTGCATGTTATACATTCGTGATGGTTTAGGAGAATGGAGTACGCTTCAGCACGGCAAATGTGTCTAAGGTGTAATGACGAAGAGCGGCAACGGGTAACAGATATATTATAGTAACTGTGGACTGCTTGTCAAGATATATAGAGGTTGCTGCCATGCCACCAGCTGCGTCATAAACTGTCTGCGTGACCACTTCGAATGGAGACATGGCCGCCCTAAGAAACTCATCTCCCACCGGTCGGCCACTTTCCGGCAGCTGCGAGCTCCATGCCTATCTTCGGCATCATTTCACGGCCGCCTACCATCCACAAGCGAACGGCCTGACAGAGAGGTCGAACCAGACCCTACAAGCTCGACTGGCACCATAATGCAAGAGCAACCAGCCAGGTGAGGCCGACTGGGAAGAGCATCTCAAGGTGGCTGCATATGCAGTTAATACGGAGTTGCAGAGTTCAGCCGGAACCTCCCCATACAAAATCGTCTACGGCCAACTACCAAAACTTGGCTCTAGACTCTTCTTAGACGCGCCTGTACAAGCTACGACGTTCTGTTGCACGAGGGCCAGATTGCCGCAAAATACGAACCGAGGCGCGCAAGAAGATCGTGCATGCCCAAGAGGCGCAAAAGCGACATTACGAGTGCCGCCACTGTCGGGCACCGCCATACCATATCGGCGACGAGGTGTGGGTGCAACGAGATACACCGCCTCCTTCAAACTATGCGCGAAGATCGAAGGGCCTTTTGTTATTACCGAACAACTGGGCGATGATGATGAAAACATTTTTATGTACCTAAATGCAAAGAAAACGGGGAGCGTCCCTATTCCGGGACACCTAGGACAACCTCTGCGGCAGCCCGGGCCCGCTGAACGAGCGCCCGACAGACCTCGGGGGGCGCCGTCGCGAACGGTGCCTTCCCACTGCTATGGGGTACGGGTGGACCGAAGGATTGGTGGGACCGGAGGGAAGTAGGCAGTGGTGTACTCTACGGTGACGTGAAGGTTGTGGGGAGATAGCGCGAACATCTGGCGAGTGCGGTCCTCGGATTCTGACTCGTGCGCAGACAAAATGGAGGCGAAATAACTTTGCCGTGCATGTGTCGCGCATGAAGAATTGTGTCCGCAGAGACATCTGAATTAGCCGTAATCTGTTTTTCTTTCAGAGGCGCACCCTTTCGCAGCCTGGTTGAGTGTAATGACGAAGAGCGGCAAGGGGATTGGGCACTGGCTCGAGGAAGAGAAAGAAGACGAAGGGGAGAAATAGAACAACCGGCCCAGTGAACGGGTGTTGTGTCTCTGTCTCCTTCTTCTACAAAGGTGATTTTATGAGTTTGCCGCGTATCGTCGCCATCAACAACGGCTCTGTAAGAAAAATGAATAACTCCCCCCAGCTGCGTAATTCTCGATTTTTAAACTGATATTTACATGAAGCCGAAAAATTGGTGAGGCCTCGGCCTTTCGTCTCAACGTGGGAGCGGCCGGCTGGCACGTTCTAAATGACCTCAATAAAGTTTTTCATTCATCCATATGTTTCGCGACACTTTATAGAACAGGTGGTGAGTATTGGGGTCTGCCCAATATCTGTGGCACATACCTTCCCTAGGGACAACCTGCCTACCCACATCGGTTTCGCCTCGACATAAATAGCTTCGCTGTAAAGGCCACAATTTTCAAAACTACCAACATAAACTGCAGGAGATTGTTACACGAAGGAGCTACAGTGGATGTCTATTGCCACCCTGTTTTATAGTGACACTGGTCCAATAAAGAAGGAGAAGCCAACAGCTAGCCCAACAGTCGGGTACGGGCCACAGAACTTGGGTAAGTCCCACTACGCGCTACTGCTCCACTAAAAAAGAAGGCAACAGTTAGCCCCATCGCCGTGCGCAGGGTTCCCATTCAGGGGGGTGAAGGTTCGTCGCAGCGCCCCCCCTTCCCTATTATGGCAATGTATAGGGCTGACTTTGTGCCCCCCCCCTCTAAGATGACTAGGAGGGGGAGGGGGGGCGTCCTCCCCCATGCGCACTGGCACTGTATCGTATGTATATAGTCGTACATAAGCTGCTATCCACCACTTCCTGTACCAGGAAGGTAGTGTTGTGCCGTCTGCGTCTGGGCATAGCTTTCACCAACGCCTACTCATTTAAGATTGGAGATGGCCGACAACGCCGAGTGCAACGACTGTGCCTTCGATGAGACTATTGAACACATTTCGTGTTACTGCCCGACATAGGCAAACGAGAGGCTTCACCTCCGCACTGTTCTAAATCAACTGGACGGAAGCGCTTTCACAGTCGTGAAGTATTGGGACCATGGGGCTGCCCATCACAGCTCTGAAAGGCAACGAAAGCTCTGTTGCGTTTTCTCAATTTGTCGTTTGTGGTGTCAAACGTGGAAACTGTTTAGTCAGTCAGTGACTTTTCTCTCCTCCTCTAACTTTTCTTCCCTCTCACCCTTTTTCCCCGTGCAGGGTAGCCTACCGGGCTCAGCCCAGGTTAACCTCCTTGCCTTTCTTCTACTCTTATTCTCTCTCTCTCGGCTGGCAACCCTGGTTGGCTGCGAGCCTGGTGGTTAACGCAATAATGGTTATTAGCCAGCCTTGTAAGTGTCGATGCACGCACGCCTATGGTTAGCCCAACATTATGGAAACTGTGTTCCCAACCAATTTTCGGAAAATACCCTACGTCACCGTTAAAATTACCCTACTTTACCCTACACAACTTTATTTGTTACCCTACGTTTTACCCTACACCTAAAAATAGCGCAGTGTAACAATATTAATGTACTACATACTATATTTCACTGTGCGACATGCCAGATGCGTGATGACGTTGGAGTCGGTAGCGACATCAGCGGCATAAAAATTACTTTGGAGTACAGACCAGAGAACATGAAGTGCAGCAGATGGGAAGAGAAAGCGTTCCTGTATTTGCATGAGAACAGCGTTGACTCACGAGCAAGGTATACGGCTGGCAATGTAAGTGTCATAGTAACAAAGAACGTAAAGCGAAACGTCGTAGAGGCGGAGAAGATGAATTGGAAAGCAACGTGTGGCAAGAAAACCGGCTAGGAGTAACTACTGAAATGGTGAAGATTAAATGAGCAGGAAAACACTTCACAATAATTCAAGAGGAAGCGCATCGCTCTTTGAAGCGAGGTCAGGTTGCCATCGAACGCGTAGTTATAAATCGAGATTAAGTAAAGATAACTGCACATGCGTGGGGTAGGTAACGAAACGACGTTGCATGTTTTAATTCAATATCGCGATATGCAGCTTGATGTATGTTAGGGCACTGTGAAGTGACGTAACTGTGAACTCACAGTTACGCCGCTGTGACTTCAAGATGACGTCACAAATTCTGGCGGTCTGTGACGTCACGATGGCGCCGTTATACCACGATTTCTCGTATCACTCGCGTTGAAGCCGACGGTATCTTTTGGCGTCTGATGAGGCAACTACAGCATTCGTCTTAATAACTGGTACCGACTGCCGTGGCAAAACTTAAAAGCCCGTACACGCAACGAACGAATGGGAGACGACGGAGGGAGAAAAAAACTGTCCATGATAATAAACGACAATGATAGCACAGGGATGTCTGCCGTGCGATCTTTCATCTATGAATTAAGAATTAAGAACATATGAATTAAGATTCCAATTTTATTCAAAGATAGATTTAGTTTTCGGATCTGTTTCGGAATGTAACCCTTAGGTATGCCGCGCGTATCGTCTCCATTTTTCGCTGATCGATGACGAGCAAAACGTGGAAATTACCCTACGTCTGATCAGAAAATCGCATTACCGCCCTGCTACCCTACGCTGTCCGAAAAATACCGAAAATGCCCTACAAGTAGGGTAATTACCCTACGGTTGGCAACCCTGTAGGGAAAAGGGTGCTACGGCATACATATTACGGCAGCTTAGAAAGGTTAATAAGTATGTACTTCTGCGCCGATGCACTTCTTCGCCAATGCGGTGGGAGAACCTTTGTTCTCACTCAAATGTGGTGATCAACATCACAATCAACGGCAGCGGGTGTGTGCCACTTCGTAGCAAGGCAATACCAACAGGGACATTCAGTTGCGGGGTCATGGGGAACCTGGTAACCACAGCTGGTGAAGATGTCGGAGAGAGCGCAACGAATCAGTTGCTCGGAAGCGCGTTTGCGGAAGCAGAAGCACCGTGCGACGTCCCTCCGAGCCAGCGTCGAGAAGGACGCCCCAAGAGGACGGATGGGCCCGGCGCTGCTGTGCGACGGGGTCGCAGGACGTCACGGCAGCCATCTCCGACGCCTATCTCCCTAGGAAGCAGGGCGTCTCTTGTCCCAAGGGAGCCAAGGTCGTCTCAGCAGGCAGCGCAGCGTGGTGGATCGGTGAGCGGCCGTGGTCCAGACCACCGTGGGCGTCGACAAACGGTGAGCACGAAGGGCATATACAACGTGTTATTATGCCCTAACCATACGTACACGTTACAACGCGTCAGCGCGTGGCATGCCCTCTCCCTACCTGTGCCCTCTCGCTCCACAGGAACGCGAGACGCAACGCCGATCTACACGCCGCGCGCTGACGCGTCGTATCACGTACGTGTGGTTAGGGCTTTACTCAGGTTCCAATACTCAAACATCATTTCATGCACAACCATGGAGTAGGATTTCACTTGGTTAAGATTTATTATTCTTCTGTGCATTTGGTATGCTAAGTAAACCTAGCCTGGCAAATAACAGCAGATTATACAGCTCTAGAAGACGGACGCATTTACTTCTTTCTTTCCTTATTGTTTACGTTGTCTAGGTGTGGCCATCTAGCTTGGCGAGGTAGTTTCACAAAGAATGTAGGCGCGCTTATTGCTAAGAAACATTGTGATGCTCTGCTCGCGTCATCTCAGAATTCAAAATAGTAAAGATCATGCGTCATATAGGAATTCTATTATACTCACGTTGCGCAGATCATAGATGACGTGGCGTTTATATCTACGGTATAAAACAATCATTGACAAAAAAGTACGAAAGGTAGAACCAATGAATGTATCACTTGTGATCAATATGGTAAAACCAAGGCCCCAGAGCCCGTCATTAGGGCACACCTGAAGCGAGAGAAACATAGAACAGCGCCAGGCACAAACGGATAGGAAAGAAGGCAGCATGACAGGCATGGTTCTTAAGATGAAGCATTAACAATTTAAACAAATGCTAAATTTATATAAACACCCTGAGGGTGGGACGGAGAACTAGGTTCCTCGTTTATTAAGTAGGCATTACGCGAGGCCTTATGAAATATTTCAGCAATTTAGCGAAAAAATAGAACCATTAAATGGGGTAACATGCCGACGAAAATTACAGTAATTGATTCTCATGACTAAATTGTGCTACCTCAAATATTCTCTTTCTCATCCTTTGGTTATGTGATCGCACGCAATAAAGTATCTGTCAAAGCTACGAGGAGCTGCGCCGACAGCAGTTTACCCGTCGACCTCCACCACGCGACGCCAATCTTGCTGGCTCGTCGGCCATTTCTGATCACTCCATATCCGGGGAGGCTGCCGCTATTCTCAGTTCAAAGGGGTGTAGCGGGATTTTGCACAATTACCTGGATCCCGGCCCACACGGGCTCAGGGGTTCATCCAACAGTTCAGAACGTCAATGAACTTGTCCATAACCGTGCACGAGAAATCACGTGCCGCGGCGGTCCGGGCGGGTCCGGAGGGGGTTCGCGGAGAACTTCAGGGATCCACTTGGCACATTTCAGGAAGTTACTTCTTACTATCAACCGTCAAAGTGGAGGTACCCCTCCCTCATTCCAAGCACACTAGACCGCAGTCGTCGGCTCTCCGGATGCTGCAGGCAAGTTCGTTCCCATCTCGTAGCACGTTCAGTCACATTGTTGAAGGCGTAAGCCTAGGATGACCTAGCTGTGGGGCAGGTAATTGCACACTCGCTCACATGCTGTGGCAGTGCCCGGCGTTACGCAGCGCAGAAGTTCAGCACAGAACTGGACTGGGAGAGAGCCCTTAAAAGAGGTGAGCTCTCAGTCCAGCTCTCGGCAGTCCAGGAGGCCTGCGAACGGGCGAGGGGCATGGTCTTCCAGTGCCGGCGTAGGCGCGGCCAGCAACAGCGGCGGACCCCCCCTTCGAGGGGTGTCTGATTGGGGTTCTCCAGGACCAAACAGAGTTTATTTCACCTTCCACCTTGCTCACCTAAATCAAGTCATACATGCGCGAGGGGAACTGCCCGGCCAGTTCTCCCAACCGGTCATAGCTCACCCGCAGCATGTTAAACAGCCGTCCACCACACTGCTGCCTCCCCTAAGCCGTGCTATTGAGCAGGAAATCGTGGAGGTCACGCCAGAATACCACCTGCCCTCTCCGGCGCCCGCGCCACTCATTTACACGCAAGCTGTAGCCAGGCCGGCCCCAAGCAATTCTTTGGCTGCCCAACGTACTTACACCGAGGCCGTCGCCTCAGGCTTTCGAAGCCAGTGTGCCGGCTGCGTACGTCGACGACATTCATGCGCCCCGACTGCATCCCACCATGTAGCACTCATTTCAGCAGCCGCCTCGTCCCTCGCCTCCTGTGACATGGATGTGAATTACCCCGGCGAGCCGATGGCGCACTTGCCACAACCGCCCCACCTGCTTTGCGCGCAATTGCGCCGGTCACGTCCCCCGGTATTGCAATCGTGTTCCAGCCGCCTCTAGACGCATCAACCGCCACTACCCAGTCCAGCCGCCCCTATTACGACCCTACGCCGCCTATGTCACTGACGTCACGCCCAGCTCCATCAACCCCCCTTTCAGCGTCACGAGGACGCCGTTCACTGTCACCGATGCGGCACCATCCTTTCTCACGAGACCAAGAAAACCAAGAAAACTAATCGTCGCAGTCCTAGAGGCAAAAAATTTACACCATCTTCCCAAAGGGAACCCTGATGGGATGCGAAGCAGCAGCGCTGCGCATGGGAGCGGTGGAGAGGGTGAAGCGAGAGAGAGGTGACACGTACAGACATGTTTCAACGCGTACGTTACGCGCGGGTCAGGCGGCAGCTGCGGGCGCTGCGGAGAGCGCGCGGCAGGCGAGGGAGAGAGTGACGTCAGCGCGCACTGCGAGGGGAGCGTGACGTCAACGCGCAGCTGCGGCGCGACCTACTTGGCACCGCTCCAACACCTGCGGTGAGGGGAGCGCGTTGCGGCGCGTTCGTACGGACGCACGGATGGAGCGACAGCGTTACACAGCCTAGGTCAAAGAGCTGCTTCGCATCTAAAAAATTGGGGGACCCTTAAGCTTCGCCTTTAAGAGTTGAACGCGATAGCCGATATCCCGTCCATACTGCGTACTTCAATCACTTAGTGCATACTATGTAATGGGTAGTATGGTTTAAACCAGGAGAAATTATGCGCGGCAAATGTGGGAAATGTTTACGAACTTGCTATGCACCCACTACGTGGTGTTAAGGGAATACGCGCAGTAAGGTGTGTGCCGTTTGTAATGGGTGGCCCGGCTTTAAACTACGAAATCGTTATGATAGTCACATATTCTGACGCCCCATGGCAATGTACGCTTGCACGACGCAATATTCCTGGGATATTACATGTTATATGGCTACGCCTATATAAAGGACGCTTGCGTTTGCGAAGAATGAGTTATTTTCACTGCATCTCCAAGCAGAAGGAAGTTATTTTCACTGTATTTCCAAGCAGAGGCATGGCTGTGTGGTAGAACACCTGCTTGCCACGCAGACGGCCCGGGTTCGTTCCTCACTCGGACCCGGAAATTTTTATTATTTATTTTATTTGCATCTTTCTCGATTTTTCATTCACGGACAAGATGATGATTTTTCGCTCACAACCAACGACGCCGACACCGACGCCGACGCCGACGCCGGAATATCTGCGAAACGAGCTCTTTAACGCTCTCGCGTTAAAAGCTGCGACGCCATCGAACTGTCAAAGCTCTCTGCAAAGCCCATCGAGCGTAGTAGACGCGTTTGTGGACGGTGTTCGCACATGTGCCCTTGTAGACACTGGAGCCGCCGTATCCGTTGTCGACGCAAAATTAACCGATTTCTACGAAAACGGAAGAGGACACTTTCTGTGCTCTTCCTCCGTGCTGCGAACGCCCAAAGGTATTCACCCTGCAGTGGTGTGCACAGCCCGTGGTGTGCACAGCCCGCGTCACTATTCAGGGCGCTTTGTACGCCGTCGAACTTGATCATAATTTCTGCATGCTCTCACGACGTCATCCTGAGATGGCATTTTCTCTCCCGCCACGACGCCGTAATTCATTGCGCACCAGCCGAAATAAAGCTCTCACCATTCTCATATTTGATATCGGAAGAAAGTTCATCGGCTGCGAACAAGGTACTCGTCAAAAGCGATGCCAAAATACCTGCAGGCTCGTCAACGGCTGTGTCAGTCTACTGCACCGGCCTCTCCAACGCCGTTGCACTCCTTTCTCCATCTGAACATATCATTTGGAAAGGCTTGCTGGTGCCACTTGCGACCGTGCAAGTCACGCAGGGCGACACCGCAATTTTTGGTACCAACCCATCCCCGTACGTCGTTACGTTGGTACGAGGAGAATGTATCGGCAGAGTGGGACCCTTCGAAGACGCACAAGTTATGACACGCATTGGACACAGTTCCACGTCTGTGCAGTTCCCACGTCTGATTCATCACCCGCTGATATATTTGGTTCCTCCGTTGCTGACAACCTTACGCCGGTCCAGCGTTCCCAGCTTCTGTGCCTGTTGGAAGTATTTCGCTCTTCTTCCGATGTCGCTCAAACTTCTCTCGGCCGCACGTCCCGCTGTTACGCATCGCATCGACACTGACCCCCCAACCGCCACTGTGGCAACGTCTACATCCCGTATCTCCGACAAAACGCCGTTTAATCAACGAGCAAGTCGACGACATGCTTCGACGCGAAGTTATTCGACCCACGAACAGCCCCTGGGCGTCTCCTGACGTGCATGTTGCGAAGAAGGACAGTTATGCACGGTTCTGCGTTGTCTACCAACAACTCAAGCAAGATCACTCGTAAGGACGTTTATCCAGTACAGCGAATAGACGATGCTATTCGACAGCCTGGAATGAGCAGAATTCTGTTCATCTCTCGATTTGCGCTCAAGGTACTGGCAAAAGTACCCATGGCTGATGACGCTCAACCGAAGACAGCCTTTGTCACGCCCGACGGCTTGTACGAATTCAACGTCAGGCCGTTTGGGCTGTGCAATGCGCCCGCGACCTTCGAGTGCATGATGGATACCGTTCTGCGCAACTTGAAATGGCATACATGCCTGTGCTATCTCGAAGACATCATCGTTCCCGCTCCGGACTCTCCACGCGTCTTCAACGCCACAAGGCCACCACTTCTGCGCTCACTTTCCTCCCTGGAGCACTCCTATAGCTCTCTGTCACTACCACTGCAACTGTCACATTTAGAAACTACTGCCCAAATACAAGGGACCCTAGCATGTCGTCGAACGCACATCTACGGTCAACTACCTGATCGAACCCATTGAACAATCTTCGGACATGGCCGCCGAGGGTGCGACATTTTCAACGCGGAGCGTCTCAAGGCTTACCATGACGCCCTCATAGTGACAAGCTGTGAAGTCGCCAGGCGGCTCCCTTTTCGTACCCGCGTTAATTGTAGCAAAGCCTTGGAACTCTGCATTCGGTCGTCTTCTTCAGCCCCATCAAGTGGGGCGCCCTCTTCGACTCTTTGCTGAGAGAACGCCACTCGATCGTGCTGAGATTCTGTGCTCTGTCTTGGCGATAGGTCGGCGAACTTACTCATGAGTCGATTATTTCGGACTCACTCAAACTCAGACTGAGCCGTGAGTCTGAGTTGAGTGAGTCCGGGTGAGCAATATTTTGGTGAGAGTTTGAGTCCGAGTGAGTCCGGTTCAAGAAAACATTCGTGTGAGTGTGAGTCCGAGGGAGTTCGGCTCAGGAAAATTTTGGTGAGCGTGAGTCCGAGAGAGAGTCCAAAGCACAAGATATATATCTTTAGTGAGTCTGAGGGAGTTCCACTTTATTTTACCGACCTATGGTCATATCAACTCATATTCGACGTTACTATCAGCCGTTCCTGGGTTCACGTTTATACTCACGTCTACTCACAAAATATTCCAAGGCAGTGCCTTTCATACACCATTTCAATATTTGTTGATCAGAAGCGCAAATTACGTAAAAGAAGGCCTTGACCCCCCCCCCCCCCCCCCACCCCCCACGCCCCCCTTTGCCAACTCTTCCAAGGAAGTTTTTGATAAATCTATCTGATGTTGTCATCTCTTTCAAGAAAAACTGACCTTACTGATTTACAAGCACTCATAACTCGTATTCGAAGGTACTATATCAAAAGGCGCCAAGAAGAGCATCGATTACGTGAGATATTGGTGTTATAGAGCATTGACACCATGGTCGAAAAAGACAATTCTAGGCTAACGGACTCATGAGTTGACTCAATCGGACTCACTCAGACTCAGATCGAGTCGTGAGTTTGAGCCTGAGCGAGTCCGGGTGAGTAATGTTTTGGTGAGTCTAGTCCGAGTGAGCCCTAAGCGGAAAATGTATTTCATGAGTGAGTCTGAGTCAGCGCCACAAGTTTTGCCGACCTATGGTCTTGACTGTCACCGTTGTGCATCGTCGCCGAGTGCCCACGAATAAATGCCTTTATATATCATCTCCTTGTGACTACGAATACATTAGCAGCGAGTGCCTCAATTGGAAGACTAGATTATCCTTTCGAGTACTAAATGGGCGCTAGAAGCAAGCTAATTTCAGAGCGCTATAACAGCGGCGTAAACTGTCTTCGGTACTAGAAAAAATTTTATCAGCGAATGTTATGCGTCGGTTGTTGATACACGGGCCACGGTATATTAGAGAATAATATTTGCTGCTCGCGTACGTTCTAGATTACACTCTACAATTCGCGCCGTGAAAGCACTCTGATTACAATAATCGATGATATTCTACAAGGTTCCCGATGCAACCATGCGCTGCTTGCGATCAGCAATGAGACTCGCATCACTTCGCCTTTGAAACCCAGTTGGAGTGAATAGCAGCGCGCCTGGTATCTTTTATTCTAAAGAAATTACAGCCACTAAACACATTATATGTAAAGTTTCCCACTGCCCACTGGTTAAATGCTTAGACTTTAGTTGAGAGAAGCATGATTACAAGCTCATTTGAAGAGTGTAAGCTTCCCCTCCCCTCGTGGTCGCCTCCCACAGCTCAAGTACTCAATTGTACAATAATATTCTAAAAACAAAAAAGTGGGGCGCACTACGGAACAGAGACAAGAGCAGAAGACGACAACGCAGGCGTACACACGCAACTGGAACTGTATTGAAAAGCAAACACATATATAGCTTACAAAAATTACCACATGGTACAGTTTCCTCTCGCCTAAAAACCGAATGACTATCTCCCCGTTGTACTCAAATTCTTCAAGGCGCATGCGTCCAAACGGAAAACTCTAAGAAAAAAAATTATACAAAAAAACACTAAAAAAACTCTAAAAAAAACCAAAAAAGAAACCGCGGGGGAAGGGTTGATGAGGTCCCGAAAAATTTTTTAGTGCAGCGCGTTAATCAAATACGAGTACTCTTTCTCTGATATGGCAATAGACGGGTGGCCTGACACATCTTTCCCCGCATCTGTTGATGTGGAAGGCTTCTATTAATTCACGTGTGGTTTTATCTCGGTGCCTAGATAGAACAGTCGCGTCAACAAAAAAGGGTGAGCAGCCGCACGTGGTGTAATGCTGCGCCATGTGGGCACCTTCTCCTGACGCCACCACTCTGGGTCGTCTTCTGTTTTGTACAATAATATTCAGCCAAGTGTATTAGACACATGGGAATTCACAAAACTTTCCATTGTCTTCCTATCTACTTAAGCTTCTGAACACAAGTTCATTAATTCCCAAGGTAACTCCGCTCGCAATCCGAAACGTCCAATTACGTGAGAGATTGCCATAGGGCTTACTGCACGGCAAAATTGCGAGCTTGCTATATTATCATACTGACTTATTGATAAGCACGCTGTAGCAAAATTTGCGAGCTTGCTGTATTCTCATACTGATATATGAGAAGTAGAGGCCGGATTTTTAGGCGCTAAAAAGCGTGTTTTAGGCGCCAGAAATAGGCAGGTAAAACACCGTATTAGGCCTCCAAAATTGAAAATATAGGCACAATTAATCTTTACATAAATTCAAATAATTTCACACAAAGACGTGTGTGACGTGTATCTACGACAGAAAAGCGTCAAATGTTCATTGTTTATGATTGCACAAAGGCGCCGAGATTGAACAGAGCCATGCAGTTGTCCTTTTTCCCGCAAGGTTCGCAGAACATGGTCTCTCCTTTTATTGTCTAACATGGTGACTCAGGTGTCCGCCATCGAATCAACACACTCCTGAGTCTCTTTCTTTCCGGCGTCGCTTAGAAGTGCAACACAGGAGCAGATAGCCGGACCACTCAAAGACTAGAGGGGAAGGATGCCTCGTATTGGACTGGTTTAATCGCGTAGGGTCAGTTTCTCTCCTATCGATGAACACTATAAAGGGCTCCTCACAAAGACTGAGCATTTCGAGTGGACAAGTGCACTGGGCGCTCACGATCACGTCTGCCAAGATCTGCAACACTACGCGACAAGGTAAGACGTGAAACTCAACGCCGCTTGCCCTTTTCGCGGTTGCGCGCCCCAAGATGGAGGAGGGGCGACGTACAACAAAAAATTGGACCTGCATGGTTATCGGTGTTCTTACGTCGCTCCTCCATACGTTGACTTTGGTTCTCTGACGTCGCTCAAAGGTAGCACGTGACACTGCGACAAATATTAGCGGCTTCATGTGTATTATTTGTGTAATCTGTTGCTTCAATAGATTAAAAAAAGCCTAAAGAAATAATAAAACACGTAAATGCGATGTGCGCCAGTTTTTTTTTATTATTATTATCTTTTACTACGTATCGCAGCGAGATACTAGACTAATCGGCCTCCATTTCGCATGCCTTCGTCTTCACGCCGTTCCCGCGTCGTACCGGCGCCAATCCTCATACACCGCTCGGCATATTTTTGGTGCATCGATCATCCCTTAGAGCAGTTCCAGTGATGCGACGCGGTGTATTATGATAAGGATACATGATCCGTGCCAGCCTCTCCAAACGTACGTGCATAAGGGATCTGACGGGAAAATTTGAGCGCACAGAAAACAATCACAAGAGCGAGACAACATGGCAAGCGCTACTTTCATCTAACTTTATTTGAGGCTTCGCCCGCAAATATATCCAGAAAAAAACACACATGCGCACACAGTCAAATGTATTGTCAACACACGTTCTCACTTCACAAAAAATTATCAAGATACTCAGTCTCTGCCTTGAAAAGCTTCAGTGATGTGTCACTGACGCACATACCTCCTCGCCTCCTGATATGGTACGCTTCAAGCAACTCCCTTGCCATCTGATCCCTACCCCTACCCAGTATCTTTATCTCACTCAGTTTCGGCTCACATGCCCCGCAACTTGCGCAATGCTCTGCCAAATGTGTACCCCCACTCTTCACAGCTCGAGAATGTTCCGCCGCCCGGTCATTAATACAACGACCCGTCTGGCCTATCAATGCCTTACCGCATGTCAATGGGATCTCATAGACAACCCCGGTACAACAGTTAACAAACTGTCTACCATGTTTTTTCTGGCAACGTCTTTTCTCTCCACCAAGCGAAACACGCGCGCACAACCGGGCCAGCTTCTTCGGAGCGGAGGACACAACCGGCACCTTATGACGGTTCGCCACTTTTTCACATGGTGCGCAACTTTATGAACGTACGGCACCACGACTGGCTTTACCGGGCTCTGTCCTGGGGGGCTTACATTTCCGGTCATTGACTGCTTAGCTTTCCGCAACAATGCCTCGGCCACAGAAAAAATCCCTGCACATGGATAGCCAGCAGACATTAACCGACACACTTGCTTGTCAAAGCTCGACTGCGTTGAGTGTGGGCATGACTTCGCTAAAGCGGACCCCAAACAAAGCTTAGCTACCGCCCTCTTGACCGTTTTAGAATGAGCCGACCGATAGGGCAATAACTCTTTCTGGGCCCGCGGCGCATACTCCCAGCAAACATGATCGCGCCCCATCGTAAGGTTAATGTCTAAAAACCGTAACGAACCCCGCGACGGCACCTCGTGTGTGAAAACTAAACCCTTTCCTTGCTGATGAAAGACGTCCAAAATTCTACCAACACATTCAGGGTACGTCAAATCTGTTAGCTTGTCAACACAAATGAGATAGTCATCCACGTACCGGAAAACTTTCTGCACACCTATCCCATTAAAACATCGTTGAAGAGCACGGTCTACAAAGGTTAAGAACAGATTGCAAAGGACCGGAGCTGCGCAGGATCCAATGCAGATCCCTTTCTTTTGACGATAAAATTTGCCCTCAAACGAAATGAATGTCGAAGCAAGATAAAATTCAAGAACACGCAGAAAGTTAGCAACAGATAAACCACAAGAATTCTGAAAATCAACCGCACCACACTCATCTATGGCATCCCTAACAGCATTGAAAAGATCCTTATGCGGCACAGAATAAAATAAATCCTCGACATCGACAGAAAAGAGGAATCCTGGCGACACTTCAGCTTTAAGATACTCCACGGCCTCGTAAGAGTTCTTAGTTGCGAAGGGGTCTTCAACCTGCAACGCACTTAAGTGCTTCTGAATGTACTTGCTCAGGACATGCTGCCAAGTACCACTCTCGCTAACAACCGACCTAAAGAGTGCATTCAACTTATGCGTCTTCGCCGTAAAAAACACATTCAGGGCATTACACTTAGCATCAACAATAGCACTCGCTAACCTCTTCAGCTTCAAGTCCTTGCACATCGCCGCCGCCTTGCCCTTCACTCTGGTCTCACGGGAACACACTGGCATAAAGTTCTTAGCGATTGCTTCACCCGCCCTCCTGTTGTAGTCATCCAGGGCAATCACTACGAACCCCCCCTTCCTTGTCTGACCGGGTATTAATGACCGGGCGGCGGAACATTCTCGAGCTGTGAAGAGCGGGGGTACAAATTTGGCTGAGCATTGCGCAAGTTGCGGGGCATGTGAGCCGAAACTGAGTGAGATAAAGATATTGGGTAGGGATCAGATGGCAAGGGAGTTGCTTGAAGCGTACCATATCAGGAGGCGAGGAGGTATGTGCGTCAGTGACACATCGGTGAAGCTTTTCAAGGCAGAGACTGAGTATCTTGATAATTTTTTGTGAAGTGAGAACGTGTGTTGACAATGCATTTGACTGTGTGCGCATGTGTGTTTTTTTCTGGATATATTTGCGGGCGAAGCCTCAAATAAAGTTAGATGAAAGTAGCGCTTGTCCTGTTGTCTCGCTCTTGTGATTGTTTTCTGTGCGCTCAAATTTTCCCGTCAAATTATGCACCATCTCGCTGAGTTCCAAGTTTTGTTAAACCATATTTCACATCATGAAGGCCCTTTTCAGTGTGATCCGTCAAATGCTACGTCTCAAGTTGACTGCTGTGTTGCCTACATTGTTGGCCTTACCTGCCGAGCAAGATACCTGGCCTTCTGTCTTCGGAAGAATCTTATGCCGTTGGAAGTGTGGGCTGTCGCGGGCATTTTGCGTCCACCACTTGGGGTTGTGAAGCGACTCTGCAAGCTGTTGAAAGAAGGACACGACGTTTCGCAGCTCATCCTCGGGCCCACTAGAGGTTCCGCTACCTCTAGTCTTCACGAGCGCATCCACACCATCGAGTAGGCACCTCTCTTGGTTTTCTTCGAACGTCTTCCTGGCTATCTGCCGGTTCAAAGTGAGTATCTCGTGCCCCTGGATTCTTGGCTCATGAGAGAACTTCGGGCCCTTGTTTAGAACCTTTGCCACTCTTTCTGGTACACACACATCACCAATCACGGCAAACCCCATCCTCGGACTACTAAAGTTGCGCTTGATCGCATTCATCTGTAAGACTTTGTGCAAGGTTTGTGCCCACAAAGCCTCGATCAAATTCGCCATAAGACGATTAATGGCTCGCAACTTGGACTCAGCCAACCAATCATTTCTTCCCGCAACAGCTTGCAGAGTCGCTTCACAACCCCAAGTGGTGGACGCAAAATGCCCGCGACAGCCCACACTTCCAACGGCATAAGATTCTTCCGAAGACAGAAGGCCAGGTATCTTGCTCGGCAGGTAAGGCCAACAATGTAGGCAACACAGCAGTCAACTTGAGACGTAGCATTTGACGGATCACACTGAAAAGGGCCTTCATGATGTGAAATATGGTTTAACAAAACTTGGAACTCAGCGAGATGGTGCATAATTTGACGGGAAAATTTGAGCGCACAGAAAACAATCACAAGAGCGAGACAACAGGACAAGCGCTACTTTCATCTAACTTTATTTGAGGCTTCGCCCGCAAATATATCCAGAAAAACACACATGCGCACACAGTCAAATGCATTGTCAACACACGTTCTCACTTCACAAAAAATTATCAAGATACTCAGTCTCTGCCTTGAAAAGCTTCACCGATGTGTCACTGACGCACATACCTCCTCGCCTCCTGATATGGTACGCTTCAAGCAACTCCCTTGCCATCTGATCCCTACCCAATATCTTTATCTCACTCAGTTTCGGCTCACATGCCCCGCAACTTGCGCAATGCTCAGCCAAATTTGTACCCCCGCTCTTCACAGCTCGAGAATGTTCCGCCGCCCGGTCATTAATACCCGGTCAGACAAGGAAGGGGGGGTTCGTAGTGATTGCCCTGGATGACTACAACAGGGGGGCGGGTGAAGCAATCGCTAAGAACTTTATGCCAGTGTGTTCCCGTGAGACCAGAGTGAAGGGCAAGGCGGCGGCGATGTGCAAGGACTTGAAGCTGAAGAGGTTAGCGAGTGCTATTGTTGATGCTAAGTGTAATGCCCTGAATGTGTTTTTTTACGGCGAAGACGCATAAGTTGAATGCACTCTTTAGGTCGGTTGTTAGCGAGAGTGGTACTTGGCAGCATGTCCTGAGCAAGTACATTCAGAAGCACTTAAGTGCGTTGCAGGTTGAAGACCCCTTCGCAACTAAGAACTCTTACGAGGCCGTGGAGTATCTTAAAGCTGAAGTGTCGCCAGGATTCCTCTTTTCTGTCGATGTCGAGGATTTATTTTATTCTGTGCCGCATAAGGATCTTTTCAATGCTGTTAGGGATGCCATAGATGAGTGTGGTGCGGTTGATTTTCAGAATTCTTGTGGTTTATCTGTTGCTAACTTTCTGCGTGTTCTTGAATTTTATCTTGCTTCGACATTCATTTCGTTTGAGGGCAAATTTTATCGTCAAAAGAAAGGGATCTGCATTGGATCCTGCGCAGCTCCGGTCCTTTGCAATCTGTTCTTAACCTTTGTAGACCGTGCTCTTCAACGATGTTTTAATGGGATAGGTGTGCAGAAAGTTTTCCGGTACGTGGATGACTATCTCATTTGTGTTGACAAGCTAACAGATTTGACGTACCCTGAATGTGTTGGTAGAATTTTGGACGTCTTTCATCAGCAAGGAAAGGGTTTAGTTTTCACACACGAGGTGCCGTCGCGGGGTTCGTTACGGTTTTTAGACATTAGCCTTACGATGGGGCGCGATCATGTTTGCTGGGAGTATGCGCCGCGGGCCCAGAAAGAGTTATTGCCCTATCGGTCGGCTCATTCTAAAACGGTCAAGAGGGCGGTAGCTAAGCTTTGTTTGGGGTCCGCTTTAGCGAAGTCATGCCCACACTCAATGCAGTCGAGCTTTGACAAGCAAGTGTGTCGGTTAATGTCTGCTGGCTATCCATGTGCAGGGATTTTTTCTGTGGCCGAGGCATTGTTGCGGAAAGCTAAGCAGTCAATGACCGGAAATGTAAGCCCCCCCCCAGGACAGAGCCCGGTAAAGCCAGTCGTGGTGCCGTACGTTCATAAAGTTGCGCACCATGTGAAAAAGTGGCGAACCGTCATAAGGTGCCGGTTGTGTCCTCCGCTCCGAAGAAGCTGGCCCGGTTGTGCGCGCGTGTTTCGCGTGGTGGAGAGAAAAAGAGGTTGCCAGAAAAAACATGGTAGACAGTTTGTTAACTGTTGTACCGGGGTTGTCTATGAGATCCCATTGACATGCGGTAAGGCATACATAGGCCAGACGGGTCGTTCTATTAATGACCGGGCGGCGGAACATTCTCGAGCTGTGAAGAGTGGGGGTACAAATTTGGCAGAGCATTGCGCAAGTTGCGGGGCATGTGAGCCGAAACTGAGATAAAGATACTGGGTAGGGGTAGGGATCAGATGGCAAGGGAGTTGCTTGAAGCGTACCATATCAGGAGGCGAGGAGGTATGTGCGTCAGTGACACATCGGTGAAGCTTTTCAAGGCAGAGACTGAGTATCTTGATAATTTTTTGTGAAGTGAGAACGTGTGTTGACAATGCATTTGACTGTGTGCGCATGTGTGTTTTTCTGGATACATTTGCGGGCGAAGCATCAAATAAAGTTAGATGAAAGTAGCGCTTGTCATGTTGTCTCGCTCTTGTGATTGTTTTTTGTGCGCTCAAATTTTCCCGTCAAATTATGCACCATCTCGCCGAGTTCCAAGTTTTGTTAAAACTAAGGGATCCATCCCACAGAAACAGGCAGTACACTACAGAGAACGCCGAAACGACACAACACTGATGGTGTGCAGGAGCTGGCTCGGGCACGTCATGCGCACGTGACCTTGCGTGTGCGTGACGTGTCTGCGTCGGCGTCATGTCATCCTCCGGCTCCGATACCGAAGAGGACTGGGAAAGGATTTAGCTTGCGAAGGCTACACGGGGTGAAATGGCAAGATTTTCAACATAGCCGCCTCGCATCATCGCTTCGCGGCTCGTAATGAACCAATCTGAAAAATTATTGTGGTACAGCACTCTTCATTAGGACGCAACAGTTTCCCAGTGTCTAACTGCAATATCTTATGTGACCCTGGGGAGGTGCCCTCTAAGGAGTAAAGTACAAACAAAGCAAAAGCCGCGTGCACATCACAATTTTCTTACTTTTGATCTGCACTCTCCTTTCCCCTGATGCCACTCCACGGTTTCGCATTCGTTCTCCACCTACCCGTGGCTGCAAAGAGGGACCCCTTGTTCCCTTCCCACCGCCGCACCCGGGTCTTCAGGGCGGTTCTTATTCCTTGGGGACACTGGACTGGACGACCGGCTGTGGAAACCACCCGCCGCGTCCTGACGTGGACGCCTCTTCTTCTCTCTCCTTCCTATCCCTATTTTTCTCTCCCCGTTGCACGGCAGATGCTCAGACGTGCTACTAATTAGGGTTGAAGAAATAACGTAATTTACTCTGCACAGCCTCTTCTCTTCCAACTTCTCGCGTCATGTCGGCGTGGCGGTGTATGGTGGCCGGCGCGTCCCATTACCCTGCCAGTAGCGAAGCCAGAAATTTTTTTCGGGAGGGGTTCAACCATACTTTATATATGTTCGTGCGTGCGTTTGTATGTGTGCGTGCATATATACGCAAGCAAAACTGAAAAATTTCGGGGGGGGTTTGAACCCCCCAACCCCCCCCCCCCCTTGGCTACGCCACTGTACCCTGCGGTTGTTTTCCGGAAGTTGGTTGGACTATAGCGCCAGGTTGAACCCCATAGAGTTCCTAAAGGTCAATGTGGCCCGGTAACATGAATAACGGTCTGAAATGGCACTATAAAGAGAAATTCGAGCTTAAATACGGTTCGTATAGACGCGGAATTAGAAAATACGCATTTACAGGCACTTATGGGAATTTAGGCACGAACGCCAAAAATAGGTATTTATTGGCACTATAAAAACACTACAAAAGCCCTTTTTAACCTCTAATTCATGCTCATATATCAAAGTGGCACGATAGGAACGCAAGAAACAAAATAGGCATTTGCCTAAAATCCAGTCTCTAATGATAAGCATGCCTGTAAAAAGCAGGTAGCAATCATTAGAAGTACTTCTTCGCTATCAATGATGAAGAAATAAATAGGAGAGAGGGTAGCGCGCAAAGATTGAAGCTAGTAAACGAGTCAGTACCAACTCATGATTACCGCACATAACACGCGTGTAATGCAGGCGAATTAAGCTAAGTAAAGAGATCGAAAAGGCAAAACCAGCAACGAAAACAAAGCAAGCACAAAAAACAAACACTCGACAGGACAAAGCTTTGTCGTGTCCCCTTCTTTTTCCGTGTCCGTTGTTTTCTTCATTGGATTTCATCTTCCGTCATTTAGCATAAGGCGCTCTGTTATAGTAGTGCTAAACTGAGTAGTGTTCTCTAATAGTTTATTGCTTCGTGCGTTATCTACATTTTACGTTATGCTGCGCATAAGTTATGCGCCGCAATCCCGCTTCTCCTATCTATATTTGCGGTTTATGACCTCTTCAAAACGGCTTTTGAACGAAAAACCACTCTTTGTAAAGTTTAACAGTTACCACAATGACTGAGCTGCATCGACAGCGCGCTCGTCAGTGTCTGCAATTTTTGTTAGATGTACATGAACGATTCATCCTTTATCTTTCAACTGTGCTTTAGGTATATAAAATCCAATCGACGTGAACTCATACGCAGAGCGTCGAAGGAAACGATATGAAGGCTCCAAACAGGATTAATTTTGCCGCGCTAGAGAATACCGCGAAAGCGTCACAAAATCGAGAAAAGAGGGCGCCACCGTACCACTCACTCGGCAGGTATACTAGACCGCGCTATTCGTTTCGAGCTGGTGGATCATAACTGGTGTTATAATTTTCTTTAAAAAAGTTATTGTATATACGCTCGCTTTTACGTGATTTGGGCCACGGCGCATTCCCAACTGTCTCTTGTGTATTACAAGTGCACCGTCTTCGGTTTTTGTATCACCACATATTTAACACCAAACCATCACGGCAGCTGCAAACGCGCTACGTCTCCAAAGATCTAAAGACGAATTGAAATCGGTAGAAACACGTACTCTGCATTACAGAGCACTATTATTTGATTATCAGTGCCAGTTCTGTGTGACGGCGGTGGAATAATGGGGGGCGCGAGCTACGTGAGCAAAACCAACGTGCAGGTTTGATAAACTATTCGCCGACGTGTGGAAGACCTCGCATCGCAATCCCGCACACTTTCGGTTGTTATATGTAAAGTACGTCAGTTGAGGACCCTGGTACCGCGGTCGTGCGCTGGGGGGCGTCAAGTCTCCAATAAGTGGGGTTCGGTGTCACCGCAAACCCCGCCTCCCACCGCCCATTCCCACGGTTGGTCGAGTCCGACCTAGAGGAGAGAGGGGGGAGCGTAGGAGGGGAGAAAGGGGGGAGAGATGGAGGGGACGCATGTGAAGTGAGGGTGTGGCCTCCGCGGAGAGGGATGCCTAGAGGAGAGAGGTGGAGAGGAGGTTTTTTATTTTTATTTTTTTTAATGGGTTGGCGCATGCGCAGTGGGGGGTGTGGACGGACGGACGCCGGACGGACACCGGACGGACGTGAGCATGAGACATTAAAGAAAACCTCGGCAAAGGTGGAGGTAAACATGAAAATGAAGCGGTGACACGCTTCTTACAACGGCCTGCCATTTGTACCCCGGTTTTCCTGGAGTAAATGAGGGAAGTGTTCTTTGAGTGCAACATTATACGTGTTCCTTGGTCGCCATTATTGTCAAAAAATACGCGTAGCCATAGCCCTGGGCACTTAAAAAGAAAGAAACGGCCAGGCCTGCGCGGAAAGCACAGCACAGTCACAGCGAAAGCTGGAAGAGCACCATTTCTGGAACCCGTTGCAAAACTCTCTTGGGGCAACTAATACAAGTACGCTTGCAAGGTACCCACCACTCCATTAATTGATTCGGTGGCTGATGACGATGAAGAATTATGGCTGAGCCCTTTGTAATAGGTTGGAAGCATTCAACGACCCGCGCGTAATGCAATTCGTATTGTGTGACGCCTAGTTACGCAATTCGCATTCTGTGACACCTGGTTGTTATTTAACTTTTCTACCATGTTATATTGCGTGTTTTAACGCGGTTCTTTCCGGACATACCGTTTGTATAGGATTTTTTTGCGCAGCAGATTCGAGCACCGGCATGGCTCAGAGGTAGCATACTGGGCTTGCACGGAGCGGAGCCAGGTTCGCACCCCGTTCCATCCTGGATATTTTGTTGTTATTTCGTGCGATAGCGGTTACGGACGCCGGCGGCGGCGGCGACGGCGGCGGACAACTACGGCACCCTTTTTGTGATCTCATAACACCTTTCGCTGTATAAAATGGCGTGAAAAGTCCGACGGTGTAAAGATATGAGGTGGAATCGGAACGCCCCTTTAGATGATTAGGGGGCGCGGGAGCGTTCCCCCTGCCACCCTGCACCCCCCCCTTGTGTGCCTACTTCTGGTCACACAACCCTGCACATTAAACAAAAACGGGACATATACGACACAATAAAAGTGTTTGGAAGCCTTAATTCCCCCCCCCCCCCCGACCCCTTGATGATTTGGAGGGGAGGCGCCCTGTCCCTCCAGTGCGCACTCCTGTACCTGATACGAGCTGTATTTGCGATTACCAAAGCGCTAAAAGCGATCTACCTGTTCATGAATATGTAAGCATGGAACTGTTTTCTTAAAGGGGCCCTGCAACACTTTTCTAAGTAGCCATGGAATGGATTCGCTAATGGAGCTTATTGCCTCACGATTTCACCGCCGCAAAAATTTTTAGAATCCGTCCAGTACGAGCGGAGTTACCAGGATTTGTCGCACGCTGCAATTGCATTCTCGCTTCTTTCGTCCCGACGAAAGCGCTGGAAGCCAAGCAGGAAGAGATGGCGCGGGGGAAGAAAATACGTCACGCGTGGCTCGTGACCTTGAGCACTTTTTTCTCTTCTTTTTTTTTTTTTTGAATGCGCGGCTTTCAGTGCTATAGCACGGGCACGCGTGGACAACTCGCGGCCTCCAGCGGCGGCCCCAGTAACGACCGAGCGCGCCATGCTCGAATCAGCCAATAGCTGATACTTGGCCTGGGACGTCGTGATTTTTTAGCCAGTAGCGTCATTCGTCGAGAAAAGAGAAAGCGATTATCACCTGACTTTGAGAATTTATTGTAAATTCCAGGCCGCGTGCTGCGCTATAATATTTCGCTCACGTGTTCTTGGGAGCCTCGGCTACCGATCGGCAGCGTTTTCTGACCATGCTCAAAAAGTGTTGTAGGGCCCCTTTAAATGATTTTTTACACTAGTGCTATTTCCTTAAAATAGGGGTTATAACGTCAACGTTCATGATATTTGGGCTTGCGGATGTGCAAAAATCATTAACGCAGTCTGCGTTCCTCCATCTCCGTCTACATGGTTGTAAATCGAATAACAACCTTCAATGTTCATGTCTACCTTTCTTTTCGAGCGTTGTTTTTTTTATTGTTTTGCGTATTTTTGCGGTTCAACACGATGATTAAATACTGTACTATTCGATTACCTTCGTTCCCATCCACGCAGACAATAATTGTGCTTATGCGGATTGTATATTGACGCACAGTGCAACCATGAGGTACGCGGAAGAAGAGAAGTGAGTGAGTAAAAACTTTATTGACAATGCCCGGCGGAATTGTACGGGGCGGGGCTACAAGCACCCCAGCCTAGGTGACCACAAAATAAATTGAAACCAGCCGGATTTTTCAAACGCGTTCCTATGCGGACATCTTTATGAATATTCGTTCCCTTCGAAGTACGCCCGCAGGGGCACGGAATCAAACCCCCGTCCAGACGCTCAGCCACAGGTCCGCAAAACTTGTGGAGCTCACTCAGGCTCACTCATGAAATATATTTTGCGCTTAGGGCTCACTCGGACTCAGACTCACCAAACTTTTCCTGAGCCGGACTCACTCGGACTCACACACACGAAAATTTTCCTCAACCGGACTAACTCGGACTCAAGCTCATCAAAACATTACTCATCCGGACTCCCTCAGACTCCGACTCACTGCTTCATTTGAGTCTGAGTGAGTCCGAGTGAGTCGACTCATGAGTCCGTTAGCCTAGAATTAACTTGTTTCAACCATAGTGTCACGTGGTCGTGACGTCGACGAAGGCAACAGTCGGCGTTTCAAAGAAGAAACTCTTTATTAGGCCGAACTTGTGGCCGGTAAACGGAAAGTCAGAATACAGCAATAAGCACTGTCACCTGATAGCGGCGAACGTAGCGTCGGGCGTCGATGAACTGAACATCGTTGGAGCGCGCCGGCTTTTATGCATCACGCGTCGAACATTCTAGCCTTATCACTGGTCATCGCGCAAGCTCTCGAATAATCTCGAGTGGTCGCGTCTTGCGCGCAATCTTAACAAAACAATCTACAATAATCGCGAAGCTTCTCGAATGCTAAGGCGTGGTCTGCGCCGAGCGTTACTGACAGTCTTTGTGGGCGGAAACCGAATACAGCAAACGCGAAAATAAGAAACGCGCGTGGCAATGCCCCCCCTCTGAAAAAGCATCGTCCCGATGCTTAAAACGGAACACGGGGGAAAAAAATGCATGCAACAATAAACAACAACAATAAATCAAGAAAGCACAATAATAAAGCAATAGGTGCAGTCCTCAGGTTCATTAACGCGCGTAGTACGGCTTGAGGCGTACGACATGGACGACTTCAGTTCGCGCACGGCGCCGTTGAGAGTTCGTAATGCCGTCCGGGACAACCTCGTAGTCCAGAGCGCCTAGACCTCGAAGCACTTTGTATGGCCCGAAGTATCGCCGATGAAGTTTTTCACAAAGTCCACGTCGGCGTATCGGCGTCCACACCCAAACGCGGTCGCCGGGCTGGTATTCCACGAAGCGTCGTCGAAGATTGTAGCGGCCGCTGTCGGTCGCCTGCTGATTCTTGATACGTAGGCGGGCGAGTTGTCGGGCTTCTTCGGCGCGCTGTAGGTAGGCGGTGACGTCGATGTTTTCCTCGTCAGTGACGTTTGGTAACATCACGTCAAGCGTTGTTGATGGGTTCCGTCCGTAGACCAACTTGTACGGCGACAGCTGCGTCGTTTCTTGCACTGCCGTGTTGTATGCGAAGGGTCACGAACGGAAGGATGGCATCCCATGTCTTGTGCTCGACGTCGACGTACATGGCCATCATGTCGGCGATGGTCTTGTTTAAACGCTCGGTGAGGCCGTTGGTCTGTGGGTGATAGGCGGTGGCTTGTTGCCACGCGCGTTTCTAATAAGGCAGCAGCCCTTTCCTTTCTCACGACGCTCGTAAACGTCTCTAAGAAAGCGCTGCGAAAGAGGAACCAGGTTTGTAACGTGGATTCTCGGTTCTCGAACCACGTCCTCGCGGCGTCTTCTAGGTAGAAGTAGGCCCGGCGCAGTTTTTCCTCGGTGTCCCAGTTGTTAAAGGTCGCAACTCGTTCGAACGTCTCTAGCCACGTTTCAGGGTCTTCACTTGGCGATCCATGAAAAGTCGGTGATTCTCTCGGTGGCTGGATCACGATCGCTGCAGGCGGCACAGGGGTGGTCATCGTGCCTGCGGTTGAAGTCAATCTCTTGGTTGGCCTGGTGTTTTCCGGCAGGAGCCCGTGCTCTGGCTGTAGTCCCTGCTGCCTGCGGCTGGTGCGAAGAACAGGGTTGTCCTTTGTGTCGTCTTCTTCGTGGCTCGGGCTAGGGTCAGCGCCTCGCGGGGGTGTCCGTAGCATGGACGAAGCAGCACCTCCACCAGATGTCACGTGGTCGTGACGTCGACGAAAGCAGCAGTCGGCGTTTCAAAGAAGAAACTCTTTATTAGGCCGAACTTGTGGCCAGTAAACGGAAAGTCAGAATACAGCAATAAGCACTGTCACTGATAGCGGCGAACGTAGCGTCGGCCGTCGATGAACTGAACATCGTTGGAGCGCGCCGGCTTTTATGCATCACGCGTCGAACATTCTAGCCTTATCACTGGTCATCGCGCAAGCTCTGGAATAATCTCGAGTGGTCGCGTCTTGCGCGCAATCTTAACAAAACGATCTACAATAATTCCGAAGCTTCTCGAATGCTAAGGCGTGGTCTGCGCCGAGCGTTACTGACAGTCTTTGTGGGCGGAAACCGAATACAGCAAACGCGAAAATAAGAAACGCGCGTGGCAATAGTGTCAATTCTCTTTAACACCAATATCTTACGTAATCGGTGCTCTTGGCGCCTTTTCCTATTGTACCTTTGAATACGAGTTATGAGTGCGCAAACCTGTAAGGTCATTTTTCTTGAAAGAGATGACACAAAATAAGGTATATATTGACATGTGTATATACGTAAAAGACAATGACGATGGAGATGTTTTGCATACTCAGGCTAGTGAGACTGTAGCTTTCAGGGAAAAAGACCAAGATGTTTTCTGTACAGCTGATTTTGAACACGCTGTTTCGCTGTCGCAAGTCGTTCGTATATTTTCTTCGCTTTGCATCGCGACACTGGTGGAGGTGCTGGACCGCGACCCTGCCTGATGCTCCACACTCCCACTGGGAGCCGTTCATCCACCCGGACGCACCTATTGCAACTCCCGTGCATCGCTTCAGTCGTCGGCTGCGAGGCCACCCTCCAGAGTTCACCCCCCTCGCAGGAGCCCTCTCCAAGGCACTGCTCACCTCTACCAATGACCAACGCCAGCCCTCAACAGGTAATTCAAGGCACTGGTCCTCCCACCCCTTCTCAAGTAACTCTTTTTCAACCACTGGAGCCTCATCGCTTTGGTGGTGGCGCACATGAAGACATTGAAGACTGGCTTGACCCCTATGAGCGTGTTGCCAAGATCAACCAGTGGTCTGTTGAGCAAAAGCTCTCCCGCGCCTATTTCTACCTCGACGACAGCGCTCGTACTTGGTACGAAAACAGAGAAGGCAGTCTCTCGACTTGGAGCGACTTTCAACGGCAGATGACTGACACATTTGCCAATGTCGACCGACGTGACCGTGCGCAGCAATGACTCGAGCTACGGGTTCAAAAACCCAATGAAACGGTCGCGATGTTCGCCGAAGACATGGCCCGTCTCTTTCGTAGAGCTTACCTGCATATTACCGATGACAAGAAGTTGCGCTACCTCATGCGCGGCGTAAAGGAGCAGTTGTTCGCCGGACTTCTGCGCAAACCGCCAATAACCGTGGCGGGCTTCATCAAGGAAGCTACGGCTATCGAGCGCGCACTTCACCAACGATGCCGACAGTACGATCGCTTGTCCAGCAGCACCCACATTCATGTCACCGCTATGACGTTTGACAATCAGAGCTCCTTGCGTGATTTCATCAGAGAGATTGTTCGCGAGGAGCTGCAGAAGTTGCGGACTCCGGTCGAGGAAACCACCGTGGCGTCTGTCGCTGAAGTCGTCCGCGAAGAAATACGCCAAGCATTCTCGACGGCTAATCCCGCTCACGAGCAGCGTCCCATGAGTTACGCCGCCGCCCTTCGATGCCCGCCACCCATTCCGCCGTCGTACCACCACCTGTCTGCAGCCGTTCCTTGGTCACCGCCGCAAGCGGAGACACCGAGGCGCCCTGCCGTCCTACCGCCGTACGACCAGCCGTCTCAGAAGGCCGTTCGTCACAAGATGAGTCGTAGCGGCGTCCACAGCTTCGCAAAACAGACGCCAGGCGCACTATAGACAGCCGTCCACTTTGTTTTAATGCGGAGGTGTGGGCCACATTTCCCGTCATTGCTGGCACCACCTCGATTCGCTTCGCCCTCTCAGGCCATCGTCTGACAATCGACGCGCCAACGTCGACTACGTGTCACTCCGCGACGACTCTGGTTCTCAAGGACTCCCAGTGTCTCTGCCCCATTTTGACGACCGACGTACCAACGATGACGACAGCGTGCCTGATTACCAGCCAGGTTTGGGACATGGACCACGCACTCCGGCCCACTCGCCTTTGTCGCACCGCCGCACTTTTGCGGACCTCAGAGGAAGGAGGTCACCCATCCCACGCCGGGTAAACGGAAGGTGGCGACCTCCAGGGGGTAAGGTTGCAGGCCGTCAAGACGACGAAAAAAAGTCTCCCCATTACTCTCATCACAAGACGCCGTAAAGCCGACCAGTCGTAACACCGACGAAACTGTGACCACAGACCTTACCGTTCTTGTGGAGCAAGTAAGAGCCTTAGTCAACACCGGTGCCAACTTATCTATTATAAGTGAAGACCTCGCCGTACGCCTCAAGAAAGTAAAGGCGACTTGGACGGGACCTCACCTAAGGACGGCAGGCGGCCAGCTGTTGATGCCTGTCGGAAGGTGCACAGCGAGACTCGACATCGGTGGCTCGTCTTTCGTGGCAACGTTCGTCGTTCTCCCCTCATGCTGCAAAGACCTAATTATTGGGATAAATTTCTTGAGAGAATATGGCGCCGTCATCAATATCCCGGAATGTTCAATTACGTTCTGCAACAGCCCTGGTTTAGTCGACGGTTCAGGCTCGATACGTAACCCTTTACGTATAACTGATGATAATGTGGTTGTCCCGCTACGGTCATGCACTCCTGTTTCGGTGGAAGGGCACGCACCGTTTAACGGCGAAGGCATTGCCGACCAAATTAGCTCGCTGCTCTTTAGCCATGGGATTTCAGTCGCACGAGGTATTGTCCGTGTCACTGCTGGACGCACGAACTTGCTCCTTACCAACTTAGTGCTGAGCGCCGGCACCTTCCGAAGGGCACAGCCGTCGCTTACTTCGACAATATCGTAGAAGTCCTAGGCAGTTTATCGGTACTGGACGAGCGCCTAAACAAGAATCAGAACCCGCTCTTGACGTTGGTACTACTCTGCCAAAGAACGAGCAATAGGGACTTCTTCAGCTGCTAGCCGAATGGCAGGACTGCTTTTCATCAACATCACGAGTTGGCAGAGTGCCGCTAAATCGAATAATTACTGAAGACATGGCGAGACCTATTCACCAAAATCTTTATCGTGTGGTACTAAAGGACCTCGAAGTGATACAGCAACAAGTAGCGAAAATGCTTGAAGATGCGTGATTCAGCCATCACAGAGTTCCTGGGCGTCACCTGTAGTGCTAGTTAAGAAAAAATTTGGGGGGACCCTTAAGCTTCGCCTTTAAGAGTTAAACGCAATAGCGATATGCTGTCCCGAGTGCGTACTTCAACCACTTCGTGCACACTTGCTATGCACCCACTACGTGGTTTTAAGGGAATACGCGCAGTAAGGTGAGCGCCTTCTGTAATGGGTGGCCGGCTTTAAACTACGAAATCGTTATGGTAGTCACATGTTCTGACCCCCGATGGCAATGTTCGCTTGTACCACGCAATATTACTGGGATATTACATGTTATATTGCGACGCCTATATAAAGGATGCTTGCGTTTGCGAAGCACGAAAGTTATTTTCCCTGCATTTCCAAGCAGAGGAAGTTATTTTCACTGCATTTCCAAGCAGAGCCGTGGCTGAGTGGTGGAAAACCTGTTTGCCGCGCAGACGGCCTGGGTTCGATCCTCACTCGGACCCAGGAAATTTTTATTATTTATTTTATTTCCGTCTTTCTCGATTTTTCGGTCACGGCCAAGATGATGATTTTTCGCTAACAACCAACGACGCCGACACCAATGCCGACGCCGGGATTCTAGCGAAACGAGCTCTTTAACGCTATCGCGTTAAAAAGGACGGCACCCTGCGTTTTTCCGTGGACTACAGGAAGCTGATTCAGGTGACCATAGGCGTGCGCACGAGGGGGGGGCAGAGGGGGGCGGCCGCCTCCCCCGCCCCCCCTAGTCACCTAAGAAGGGGGGGGGGGGCGCAAAGTCCGCCCCATACGTTGACTTTATAGGGAAGGGGGGAGGCGCTGCGACGAGCCTTCGCCCCCCCCTGAAGGGGGACCTTGCGCACGCCTATGCAGGTGACCAAGAAAGATGTGTACCCGCTTCCACGTATCGATGACTCCCTTGACAGACTTCGACACGCTCGCTACTTTTCTTCTATGGATTTGAGGAGAGGATACTGGCAAAGCGAGGTAGACCCGAGAGACCGGGAGAAAACCGCTTTTGTGACGCCAGATGGTTTATATGAATTTGAAGTCTTGCCCTTCGGTTTGTGCTCCGCGCCCACTACTTTTCAAAGGCTCATGGACACCGTACTTTCGGTCTTGAAGTGAAAAACGTGCTTAGTTTATCTAGACGAACGTCATAGTGTTTTCTGCAACTTTTGACGAGCACCTCAAAAGGCTGGAAGTTGTTTTACGAGCCATGCGGTCCACGGGCCTCACATTGAAACCAGAAAAATGTCACTTCTGTTTTGAAGAACTCGAATTTCATTGGTCACGTCGTCAGCCACGCAGGCGTTCGGCCCGATCCAGAAAAAAATGGTGCTGTTGCACAGTTCCCGGTACCGTCCGATAAGAAGGCTGGCAGACGCTTTCTGGGCCTTTGTGCCTATTATCGACGGTTTATCGCAGACTTCGCACGCATTGCGTCACCGTTAACTCGCCTCACGAGGGACGACGTCACCTTTGAGTGGAACGACGAACAGGAAGCTGTGTTGAATGTTCTGCGCCAACGTCTTCAAACGCCCCAAGTGCTTGCCCACTTCGACGAGGAAGCCGCCACGATGCTTCACACTGACGCTAGCAATGTAGGCCTGGGAGCTGTGCTTGTGCAGCGGCAAGAGGACACAAAAAGAGTGATCGCCTACGCAAGCAGAACGCAAACACGCGCAGAGGCCAACTATTCAAAACCAGAGAAAGAATGCCTCGCCGTGGTATGGGCAGTTATGAAATTTCGCCCGTATTTGTATGGCAGCCCCTTCAAAGTTATTAGCGACCATCATTCACTTAGTTGGTTGACTAATCTTAAAGATCCCACCAGGCGATTAGCGCGTTGGAGTCTGAGGCTGCAAGAGTTTGATATGACGGTCATACACAAGTCGGGGAATGCGACATATGGACGCCGATTGCCTGTCCCGATCACCAATACAGTCGGCTTCTCTACCTGATGAGGATGAAACGGCATTCCTTGGTGTCCTCGACACGTCCACCATCGCCCAACAACCACGTGACGACCCGGAGTTACTTGGTTTAAATAATTACTTGGACGGAACGATCTCAGAGTGCACCCAGAGTTTTTACAAAAGTATTGTCGTTTTCTTTACGGACCAGCGTCCTTTACGAAAGAAAGTTTTCGTCGATCGGATCTCTCTACTTACTCGTCATTCCTGCAGCCCTTCGTACTGAAGAGCTTCAAGCATGTCCGAACGAGTTGACTTCTGGCCACTTAGGCTACACGTGCACACTGGCAAGAGTTCAGCAAAGATACTACTGGCCAAGGCTCACCACATCCGTGAAGCACCACATTCGTACATGCCTCGACTGTCAGCGACGCAAGTCGCCTCCGACGAAACCAGCCGGCCTGCTGCAACCTGTTCAGGTCCTACGTACACCATTCGACCAGGTCGGCATGGATATCTTGTCCACTTCCTACCTCTACTGCAGGGAACCGCTGGGTTATCGTCGCAACCGATTACCTGACCCGGGTACGCCGAAACGAAGGCTATCCAGAGAAGCACAGCAGCGGAGGAAGCGAGATTTTTTTAGAAAATGTACCCCGACATGGTGCACCAACCGTCGTGATAACAGACCGCGGAACCGCATTCACGGCAGCTCTTTTAGAACACGTCTTGATGTTAAGTGTAACGAATCATCGTAAGACCACCGCCTACCACCCGCAAACGAACGGACCGACAGAGCGCCTAAACAAGACGATAGAAGACATGCTGTCAATGTACGCGGATGTCCAACATAAAAATTGGGACGAAATCTTGCCCTATATCACGTTCGCGTACAATACAGCTAAACAAGAAACGACTCGCCTGACCCCATGCAGGCCTCGTTCACGGACGGGAGGTACGGACAATGCTGGATGGGATGTTGCCACATGAATGGGACGACACTGACACGGGCGCCGACATATTTACCGAACGCGCGGAAGAAGGCACGCAGCTCGCACGCTTGCGAATCCGCCAGCAACAAGACTATGACGCAGGACGCTACAATGCCCACCGTAGAGCCGTAACTTACGAAACCGGCGACAGAGTGTGGGTTTGGACACTCATACGAAAACGCGGACTGTCTGAGAAACTCTTAAGGCGATACTTCGGACCATATCGAGTATCGCAACAGTTGAGTGACGTCACTTACGAGGTCGTCCCCGACAGTCCCCTATTGGCACGAAGCATCGCCAGCACCGGCCTGAACTTGTACATGTAGTGTCGCATGAAGCCGTATGTCAGCGACTGACTGTGTGTTTTCATAAAACGGCGGCTCTGATGTAGCATCGGGGTGATGCTCCTATAAGGAGGGGCAAGTGACACGTGTATATACGTAAAAGACAATGACGATGGAGATGTTTTGCAGACTCCGGCTAGTGGGACTGTAGATTTCGGGGAGAGAGACGAAGAAGACGTTTTCTGTACAGCTGATTTTGAACACACTGTTTCGCTGTCGCAAGTCGTTCGTATCTTTTCTTCGCGTTGCATCGAGACAATATATTAAGAACTTCCCTGAAAGAGTTGGCGGGGGGAGGTCAAGGCATCCCCCAACCTAATTCGTGCCTCTGACCATTACATATTGAAATGGTGTATGAATGACACTGCTTTGGAATACGTGTGAGTAGACGTGAGTTGAAACGTGAATCCAGTTAAGGCTTATAGTAATGATGAAGCTGATTAGTTAGGACCATAGGTCGGCAAAAAAAGTGGAACTCACTCAGACTCACTCAAGAAATATATCTTGCGCTTTGGACTCACTCGGACTCAGGCTCACCAAACTTTTTCTGAGCCGAACTCACTCGGAATCGCACTCACGAAAGTTTTCTTCGATCGGACTCACTCGGACTCAAACTCAGCAAAATATTACTCACCCGGACTCACTCAGACTCACACTCACCGCTCGATCTGAGTCTGAGTGAGCCGACTCATGAGTGAGTTCGCCGACCTATGCGCTCATCATCACAAAAGCTGAGCCGATAAGACTCCACTGCAGTACGGCTATTTTCATACTGAAGTTCTGTGGTGAACAAATTATTTTTATACTGAAACAGCAACTGGTTGTGTCCTGGTCTGTTCGCTTCCCAGGACCGCACTTGGGCTCCACGTCCGCAGCCCCAGGCGGTGGTCAGCGCTACGAGGCAACAAGGAAGGCTGCGGGCGGCTTCCGCAGTGGCCGCCCGAAGTGGTAGGCCCCGCGCCTCGCCCTCCAGTCCACCTTCGTTGGCTCCTGTGCCGGAGCACCAGTCACAGGGGTCGCCATCGGATGAACAACGCATGCTGCCTGGACCCCAGCTCAGCCCTCCGGTATCAGCGCCTGAAATACGCCGTCTGGAAGAGGCAAGTACCCAATGATCGATTCACGCGTTCGCACATTGCGAAAGGTAGCATAGGGATTACATAGAAGATCAGGCTGTAGATACGTATGTCGACAATAGATTCGACAACTTTGTGGTCTTTAACGCGTACTTAAAGGTCACAGCGATGATCTGCGCTGTGACATTGTCTGGTCTCTCTTCGTTGAGATTGTGCACTGCCTCCTTCAGCCCGTATTTCCATTTAACAGCTCACGAAAAAACGAGTGGTCTGATAGGAGAAGGAACGACTCATACAACAAGCGCTGTTGTGTGCGTCGTTCCTTCACTTATCAATCTGTTCGTTTTGTTGTGCGCTGTTCAATTGAAATATGAACCAATACCAACTCGCCCAAGTAGCCGCCTTACTACGCATTCTGCCATATTGCACCGACAAGCAGGAGTTTGCAATATTGTGCTGTATTGTGTACCTTCCTATTCTATTTTCTTTTGGTTCCCAATAACGCGCATGTTGGGCCGCACTTGTAAAACATACGAAACTTTTGTCTGGAGGTGGAAAATATGCGCCCGCTGGCAGTAACACCAATGGGTACTTCGCACATATTTCAGTGCAATCCAGTGAACATAGCTTATAGAAGAAATGTTTCTAAATATGGCCAATTTACAAAGACTGCTTCATCTGGCAGGCATTCGTTCGACGCGTTCGTTCCTAAGCTCCCCTTCTGCCACCCTTCTTTATATTCCTAAGCATACTGAGTACCTAAAAGGACATGAACATATATGGATGTTTCAGGATTTATATAATGCATTTCTTAAGTGTACTTTCATCTGTTTATATTAGGTGCAGCTTTCCTGATAAAGCAGATATCACTCTACAATGGATGGTGAGCACCAGATGGTGAAAATTTCCGAAGCCTTGCAGTACGGCGTCCTTCAAGATTATATTGTTTTGGGACGTAATGCCCCAACAATGATTGTTATTACGCTTTGAACGGAATATTGCTGCCACGACTCTCTTGCACTGGTGAATGGCACATGCACAGCGGGACTACGGCTCGAGCTCAATTTTAAAAACTTGGCGTCGTAATGCTCCACCGGCACACCAAGAAGAGACCTATAAGCTCAAGTGACGAAAAATATATCTAGGCCGGAAAAAAAAACGGTCGTGAACTTAGCTGGCTGTTCAGTAGCAACATGAATGATTTACGACATGTATTTTACTAGTAAACTTAAAGTTGCGTTAAAGACCAACGCCCTACCTCTGCCTTCTACAAGGAAGTTAATTATCTTCGCGACCTTCTCTACTAAACTGCGAGGGCAGCACTATTGTGGAAAGTTGTAAGGTGGAAACGATATGGTAAAGGAGAAAATTCCGAAAGGTGTAAAGCGTTTAACGTCGGCCTTTAAGTAGTGTTGTTGTTGGATGTTTTTTTTTATATATATGAAAACAGAACTGTAACGGTATTTCCCGTTACAGTTACTCGGTAGAAAAGTAAGTGTGTCACAGTTACCAGTTTTCTCTAACTTAAAATTAACTAGTTACAGTTACAAGTGACTGAAAAAAGTGACTAGTTACGGGTAACGCGTTACTAGTAACTCATTACTGCCCAAGACTGCCGACAATACATAGTTTTCACGTGACGTCACAGACAGGTTCCCTGCACTGGTACCTCAACATGGTGGCCACCGTGGCTTCTTATCACATTGTCAGTGCAGGGGAGGACACAACAGTCGTTCGGTCCACGCGTTCTTTTGTGCTCTCCCCGCTTTCTTCGGTTCGCCAGCCGCGCCAAGGAGGAACCGAAAGGAACGCGAGGGGGGCCACTGGCACTAGTCTGATGTAGTCTGATGTAGGGTTCCTCGATGCGCGCGCCCCCCTTGCAGGGTGGAGCCATTCTGTGAAGGGGTGAATGCCGCCTTCCGATCGGCGGCCGCCATTCGGCTCCCCCGGCTCCCCCCCACCTCATCGCGGCTGGTTGAGTGAGACAGGTGCGCGGCGTTTTCTCGGGCAAAATGCCCGGGTGTTGCGTGCCACAGTGCACAAACCACTCGCGAAATGGCTATAAGATGTTCAGATTTCCGAAAGATCCGAAAAGGCGACTCCTGTGGCTGGTAAAGATCAAGCGCGACAAGTGGCAACCCACGGACCGTTCGTGTTTCGTGCAGCCAAGTTATGCCATTTCAGCATTCGGAGAGTTATAACTCGCCGCGCTTACGCTGGCCTTCTCGCTCGACGTAACTCGCCGCAGAGTATACGTTGCCGAAAGAATACTTTCGGGGCACTCACTGTTCTCGCATTGTAGGTCCAGAAACGACGCCTTGGCGTTTGTCAGCTGGTTCCCTGAACGGTGACGGTGTATGTGCGCATGTGCGCATGATTGTGCGCGTGTACGTGTGTGCGTGTCCGTGTGTGCGCGCACGCGCGCGTGTGCGCATGCGTGTGTGCGCGTGCCCGTGTGTGTGTACGTGTGTGCGCATGCATGTCGGTGAGTGTGTATGCATGCGTGTACGTGTGTGTGCATGCGCGTGCGTGTGTGGGTGTATTTATGTGCGCACGTGTTCGTGTGTGCGTGTCTGTGCGTGTACGTATGTGTGTGTACCTGTGTGTGCATGCGTGTGCGTGTGTGGGTGTATTTATGTGTGCGCGTGTTTGTGTGTGCGTGTGCGTGTCTCTGCGTGTACTTATGTGTGTGCCCGCTCATGCTTGTGTATGTATGTGCGTGTGGGTGTACGTGGGAGTGCGAGCCTATGTGTGCGTTCGTATTTGCGCATGCGTGTGCGTGTGTGCATATCTGCGTGCCGGTGTGTGTTTGTGCGTGTGTGCGTGCGTGTGCATACGTATACGTGCGTGTACGTGTGTGTCTGTGTGTGCGTGTGCAGGCACACACAGTGTGTGTGCATGTGCGTGTGTGTGCGTGCGCGTGTGTATGTGCGTGTACGTGAGTATTTGTGCGTGTGCGCATGTACGCATTATTGTGCGTGCATGTGCGTGTGTGCGTGAGAGCATGTGCGTATGCGTGTGTGTGTGTGTTTCTACGCGTGTGCCTGTGATTGCGTGTGGGTGCGCGTGCGTGTACGTGTGTGCATGATTTAATGCCATAAAAGCCGTATGTAGAGCCCCAAATAGTATGATATGTATTCAACAATTTTTTTTTGCCCATCTGCCATTTACAGTAAGGTAAAAGAGATGAAAACAAAATTCAGAATACTGTACGTTGCAGGGTGCGGTTCGTAAATGGGGTAGCTGATGAATAATTCGAAAACAAGATCTGAAAATATGGTGTGCAATCACAGTTTTTCTTTTCTCGTGACAGCACGTGTTTTTTTTTTTTTTTTCGACCGGCAGGCAAGCTGCTTTTTTAGAGCTGTGCACGGGCCTAATTTTCAAGCCAGAGCCCGGCCCGGGCCCATTGACTGCGTCGCAGGCCCGCCCGAGCCCGACCCCAAAGGGCTTCGAGCCCGTCCGGCCCGGCCCGACGTACAAAAACACAAACCCCGGCCCGGTCCGGCCCGACACTATGAAAGTTTGCTGCGGAGACAAGATATCACTTTTTGATCATGTTGCATTTTATTCAACATATCAGTGTTAAACATATGAAAACGACATATGTTAATGTGTATACACAGATTACAAGTTCTGTAAAAATAACAAGCTGCGCAGTGATTCGGCCTTCAGTGAAGTGCGGTGCATCACATATCCTGTCGAACTGAAGTTCCGTTCGCTGCTCGCAATGGTAGCCAGAATCGCAAATATCTTTTTCGCAAGCATAGCAAGCTTAGAATATTTAGACTCCTTGTTCTTCCAGCAGTTTATTATCTATGATGCAGGAAAGGAGGATGGTTGTGTGGATAAATAATCACAAAGGTGACCTGTGTGCTCATGGCTAAGTGCTAGAAAACAATTCCGGCACAACGTCTATATTTTTTTGGTTTGATGCGGGCTTTGCAACTGGCCCGGCCCACCTGATGCCCGAGATGAGTAGCCCGAGCCCGGCCCGAGCCCGAGTTGGGAAGACGTCCGCATACCCGAGCCCGGCCCGCGGGCCGGGCCAGGGCTCGGACTTTCGGGCTACCCGGAGCCCGTGCACAGCTCTACTGCTTTTACACTTTTGTGGAAGGCACAAAACACACAGACACAATGAAAGGCCATGGGACTTGGGTGCGTGCGTTTCGCATCAACCAATATAAATAGTTACCGATTAGCCCAAGAAGATGGTAACTGAAGGTGTTAACGCGGCTGGCGTGGACGGTAGTTTTCTGCTGCGAGCAACTCCTGCTGCTAATGTCGCTTTAAAAAATAAAGATTAGAGAATAGTAACCTGAGACCTTCACACTCCCGATGCGAAAACTTTCTATTTTTGTCAGGTTGTTTGAGTACCACTCGTTTTGACACAACGAACTCTGCATACAGCCGCGCGACGCCCGTTGGCTGCCTATTGTGGCTATAGGTGGCCTGCGGAGAGGGCATCGTAATGCCGGACGCCGTAGCAGACGACGCGGTTGTGTCCACCCTCCACGGCGGCGGTGTGGAGCGCGCGCATCGAGGAACCCAGTCTGATGCCACCGATTCTTGCTCCACGGTTCGAGTAAGAGTTCATGCAGCATATCTACCAGCTGGTAGTCTAAGATGGCGACCATGGTGAAGTCAATGAAAACTACGTATAGTACCATACGTCGTCCTCCATGTGTTCCAATTGACAGCAGATTTTCGTCTTTGCAGGCGCGAGACGACCACCCGCCACCTTTGCCAGTGGACGCGGTCGTCAACGCTGGCGCGCCACCTCGACGCATGAGCGCATTCCGGCGCCTGTCACAGTTCAAGCGCGGCGTGTTCATGTCGGGCGTCACCCTGAGCCTTGGCTGCAACCGTCCTGACAGTGCTCACGCTGAGGATCCTGCACGAGCCACTCGGAGACGACGTAGCGCGAAATGCGTCGCGCCTCGCACGGATGCTCTTGCTCAAGGGCGGCGACGCGGTCCGTGGCAACGCGGACAACGCTTCCGTCGCCAACGAAAGCGCCATTGCCGGTGTCACTGCAGATGCTGCAGATATCTCGGCAGTGCCTGGTGCTGCAGACGCGGCGCCGCTTTTTTAGAAATTTAACGAACGAATCGCCTATGTTTCGCACTTTTAATTAATAACTTATCACCTAGTTCAATGGTTCGCTGAGTCAATTGTTTTTTCCCAAAGGGAAATGTTGCTGGAAAGGCAAGGGCTTGTGTCTGAAGGCAGCAAACGTCGACATTCACGCCAAGTGTTCGTCTGTGTCATTAGCATAATATGACTTGCATCTTTCGCGTAAGCGTACATTTATGTTTGCATATCATCATATTTCTGGTTCGTCGAGGACCATTTGAAAGTAACGGCTTGCTATACATTTTAGCCCAGGTTCGGTCTTAAATCAACCGTGAAGGAAGGAAGGTGCCCTTGTATTGGTGCCAACGTAAAAATTGCCTACCATTTCGAGCGTCGCAATTACACTGAAGTTCTACCAAATTGTTTAGCACATAAACTAGCAACAGCCACAATATCTTTAATATCTTGTTTTGCTGGTTCTCTACACTTTAAACTGGACAGATGATTGCGGCGTTTTTTTTTTCAAAAAGAGCCAGATGCCGAAACCGAAACTAGGCTAAATTTCACGGGAGCATAAGGCGCGCCTAAGCATCTTTAACTTCTAAAGCAGTTTCACTCAAAATGGGGCCATTACTGAGTCTAAGGTGAACTCAAGAAGTCAGTGTCTAATCAAGAATGAGCCAAATACTGGAACTGTTTCAAACAAACTGAGCCACATTCATTAAAGCAGCAATGCTTCAATTATCGTGACCAAAACAACCAACATGGTCTCATCTGTTTCATTTGTGTTCCAGTTGCTTTGGTATTGTGTTTACGTTCCACAATTAGTTTTTTAGCGCGAGTTGGCACTTACTGAAGTACATGATGTTCTATGAGAAATCTCAAATATAAAGAGTAAGAGGCCGTCTTTCCTAACTTCTTTTTTGCCTCTTAGTGTTTATTTTAGAGTTTAGCGTTACAGTATAATGTCCTGCTTTCGCTCCAACACGGTATAGTTGAAATAAAAGATATTTGAAACGAAGATGTTGGGCACCGATCTATTTGTTGAAGAAGGAGTGATCCGAAAGGGCACGGCATAAAACGAGCTCATAAGAAGAGGAAGAGCTAGAGCGCTTTTCAAGGTTTTCAAGAGACGCCGAGGACAACAAAACTCCTCTGGCGGTCCAGAATAGCGTGCCTTTTGCCAGGAAAGACCAGTCGGTCTTCAAGTGTAATAATCGCCATTACGCCCATGCGACGAAGCACGGCGCCGACGGAAGGACAAGGATGATGTTAATTTTATCACAAAATATTGCTATACCGTACATCCGAATCGTTTTAGACCTTATTTTACGAGCTAATTTAAGCCCAAATGAAATGTTGCAATCTATATTAGCCAATTGCAAACTTTACTCCTGAATACCGACGATATTGCGCTATGTAGATTTTAGCCAGAATATGCATTTCAGGTATTTAGGGGAGAGGAATATACTGGCAAAAATTGTTTGAGCAGGCTCGACCATATTGTCAGTAGCAAAAAAGTGCTTTTTTCTCACTTTCAGTTAAAGTGCATTTGGCTCTTTTAGGAAAAAACGCCACAATTATTTGTTGGAACCTAGTGAGTAGATGCAGCGGATGAAGATGCAAGAGCATTATATATAGAGGGGCAATATGATTTCTCTATTAGAGGCTACGCTGAGGCACAGCAGGGTCCTGTGCTTAATCAGTCTATCGATGCCTTGCTGTAAAAGTTCAAGGCAGAAATAATCAGATAAGCTTTCAGGACTAAAAAAAGTATTACTTGTGCTTCTGGGGCTGCATTTGTAGTGAATATTGCGTGTAAAACAATCTTTCGTGGTACACTTATTCTGTACAATAGGACAGTTCAAGAGCACCCGTAGAAGATGTTTGTTCATATCCGGTGTGTTTCAACGATCTAATTTTAACACCAGAAGTACATTGGTTCACCTGAGACTAACAGCATACTCTTATTCCTGTTCTAATAAGCAAACATTTATGCTATATTTATTTCAAAATTGGACGACGCTTGAGCTTCGCCTGCCAGAGTAGATCACGATAGCATAATCAGGCCTCGTGCGCATCGCCCTCTGAACGGTTAGTCTGCTTCCGTTCTAGGTGCATGCCTCAACCGTGCCATAAGAGAACGAACGACTGTGCGCGTAACAGTGGCCGATTCAAAGTATCATTGAACGCCTATTGCAAGCACAGTTGTTAAGTGCCAACTACGTCATAATTATTCCTTTTGTGAATCAGCGAAGGGCCCACTACGCGTCCGTAGGGCAACACGCGAACCTACGCAGCTGTTCACTTTGTTCATGGTTCTGCTTGCTGATGATGACTAAACAAAAGTCTGCAGATCCCACGTACCATGGGAATCGATGTCATGCGAAGCATGCGGAGGGAATGTGACTGTGGTCTAATTTTTTGTTGAGCAGACGTTTCGAAATCACGCTAAACATACGTATAAATGTTATACGTACAGCCGTATGTTGAACGATCCCATATGTTTTATATAACCAGTTGGTTACAGTTGCGTAACGATGCCAAGAGAAGCATAGGTATTACCAACACCAGTAGCGGTAAGCCGAAATGTAGCGCTTGTGCTTGCGATGATCTTAACTGCAATTGACGCTAACCCGGCGTGACTCCTTGTATCATTGCAGTTTATATGTAATGTTTATAAAATTACATGGGCAGCACTGCAGCCACAATTGACGTTTCGCCAACATTACACCTGCGTAGGGTCTTTTTCTAAAGCAGTTCCGAGAACTTGGCGTGGCTCTTTGGTAGGATACTTGATTGCCACGCATAACACTTGGGTTCGATTTGTGCTAGGGACCATAAGAGTTTCTTCTTTGCATTCGTCGCGTCAACGCTGCCGATGTCGGTTTTTAGATGCGAAGCAGCTATTTGACTAGGCTGTGTAACGCTGTCCCTCCGTGCGTACGGACGAAGGCGCCGCAACGCGCTCCCCTCGCCGCAGGTGTTGGAGCGGTGCCAAGTAGGTCACGCCGCAGCTGCGCGTTGACGTCACGCTCCCCTCGCAGTGCGCGCTGACGTCACTCTCTCCCTCGCCTGCCGCGCGCTCGCCGCAGCGCCCGCAGCTGCCGCCTGACGCGCAACGACAAGACCTACGCCAGCCATCGCTTCAAACGAATCTTCCAGCGCTCACCGCAGCACCCGCGTTAGCGCCGTTCAACCCGTGATGCCACCCATGCGCAACGCTGCTGCTTCGCATCCCATCAGGGTTCTCTTTGGGAACATGGTGTAAATTTTTTTAACGCTCTCGCATTTAAATTACCAATGTCTGTTCTCGCCGTTCATCTGTAGATAAAAGGTGTCAAACACCAGTGGCGCATACCCGCATACTGCGGCCCGTGGTATACACGTATGTGCCACACGCGTCGAGGAAAGGGTATGGCGTCGTACGCAACAGGATTTTCACATTATTGATGTCATGACCAGATAGTCATAATCGTCAAACCCTCTTACCCTCCCATACTAATTTTGGTCTACCCCAAGTTAAGGAGGTGATCACGATAGCACCCAGACGTAGCAGGCCAGATAGATAGATAGATAGATAGATAGATAGATAGATAGATAGATAGATAGATAGATAGATAGATAGATAGATAGATAGATAGATAGATAGATAGAAAGAAAGAAACGCTCAAACTGTCTGCAGTAGTAAAAGAAATGCTGCGCATTTAATGTATGAGCGCTTTTAATGGGTGGGCCTTTAAAACACCCACTCGTTGCTCAATTCACATCTTTTGACGCCTGGCACTATTCCACGTTTCTGCCACGCAATATATGATGCGTTAAGGAGACTCTTACCACTGCATGACATTCATATAGTATTTTTTTTCTTTTTTTTGCCTTTCAAAGCAGTTTCAACAAATATTGTGTCTCAGTGATGGAACGTCTGCTTGCAACGCAGACAGCCGGGGTTCGATCCTCACGTGGACCCGCAAATTTTTATTATTTATTTTATTTGCGTCTTTCTCGATTTTTCGGTCACGGACAAGATGATGATTTTTCGCCCACAACCAACGACGCCCATGCCGACGCCGACGCCGGAATTCTTGCGAAACGAGCTCTTTAACGCTGTCCCGTTAAAACTTACGTTAATTACGATGGTATTTCAACAAAAATTTTCAAAGTTCGTCTTTTGTTGTTGTTTTTTAGAGTGTACTCAGAAACACCGAGAACTCTTGTTACCGGCACGTTCTCTTTACATAGTTCTTTCTTGCGGTGCTTTTGAACAGAAGTGAAGAAGATAACGAGGACGTCACCGAGGTATTGCACATTTGCATGGCAGCTTTTCCCGTCGCTGTTTGGAATAAGGAAGCTATCATGCGTGCCCTTAAAACTGCGAAACTAGTTCGTAGGGGTTCGTTGTGCGAGAAAGTGTGGTGTTTCGTAAATTATACCAGATCACGAAATGATGTGACGTGCAACTATAAATTTGCTTTCCACTTCTACATGCTGGAGACAGGCTGCTGTACTACTCAAATATTAAGTGACTATAAGGTTGCTACTAATCTTTCTACGTATTCAAGCAGGTTGGAAATCATCACCGCAATTACATGACTGAGCACTACTATACATGCGAAAGAATGAACAAGCGTATCTAATGGCCGTGGCTAGACATTTTGGATGAACTCGCATCAACAAGAAATGCAATGCCTACTTTCCTGCGTATGCACCTGCACGCGTGTGCACTTGCACGCGTATCTGGCTTATAGCTGTCAAGGGCGGCCACCCGTGTCGCGACTCGCTGGACTGTCCCATAGTGAAGGTTGTCTCATATGCCTGTAAGAGATACGAAAATCTTCAAAAATGTCCGGCATTTCACACGTTGAGTTCAGCTGCATCTCACCACCTAGTTTTATGGCGCATTAGCTCTAAGCACTCCAAACTTTCGAAAGTATCATCGAGCCACGCGGTTCGCCGCGGTGACCAATGCTTCTAGTGCCAGCAAAAGAAACGTTACTACAAAAAAAAGTAACACTACAAATATGACGAGGAAAAAATTCGGCAGATCCCACGTCCCATGGGAATCGATGTCATGCGAAGTATGTGGAAGGAAGGTGACTGTGGTGTAAATTTTTTGTGGAGCGAAACGTTACGAAATGACGATAAACATATGTAAAAATGTTATACGCACAGACATGTGTGTTGAAGAGTCGCATATGTTTTATATAATTAGTTCTTTACGGTTGCGTAACGATGTCAAGAGCAACATGGGTATTACCAACTAGAGCACTGCACGGGCCGTGATTCTCGGCCCGGGCCTGGCCCGAGCCCGGTACTCGTTGAAGTTTACCCGCCCGAGCCCGGCCCGGTGACTCAAAAGCGAAACCCGGGCCCGGCCCGAACCCGAGAAAAAATTTCACCTACCCGGCCCGGCCCGGCCCGGCCCGACCGCAGATCAGGCCCGACAGAGGCCCGAGACACTAATATAGGTGATGTTGACCGAACATGGTACCGACATCAAGGCGTTTTAAGTAGCAAATACCAACGTTTTGTTCGCGCATTCTGCGCTCACAAGGTATGCCTTAATTTAATTAGGGCAATAACTTGTACAAAAGGGCCTCACTTAGGTAAGAGCTGACCGAACATACTGGATACAATGAACGGTTATTCGGCAGCGTGTTACTGTGCATATTTTTTTCTACAAATAGAATGGGAATCATCACGAGCGTTTGGTTCCAGATATTGTTGCAAGAAAAGATATTTGTAGCATGCGTTCAGTTTCGACAGGAAGCGCAATAAGAACGCTCGAGACAGGGAACAGAAACCGGCTCTCATCAGTTTGTTCTTATTGCGCTTTGTAATTAATTTAAAGCATGCTCTACCATCAAACCCAATCGTGCACCCTTCTGGACATGTAGGACCTGTCTTCATCGTAGTAGCCACGGGAGGACAAATAGAGAAAAAAAAAGCCAAATATATTACCTTTGTTGTAAATACACTAACCTAGAAAAAATATATAATGAACCACGCACCCGGCGTGTACTTTTCGAAATACGTATAAACAGCCGAACGGCCGAAAAAAAAACTGCAGTAAGAGCTCGTTAATTATGTATTCAACGCACAGGCAAAAGCGTCCAAATTAACCGAATGCCGAATTAGCGAAAATATCAAGACACCAATAAACAACAGTCTCTTTCATCTCTGTATTTTCATATTCTTGATGAATACGCAAATTCAGTACTTATTTTGCATAAGAGCTGCATAAAGGCCGCAATTTTCATCATTGGGGACTTCGTTCAGATATGACCGCGGCTCAACGCCACCGTGTACTAAGTCAAAATGTGCTGTAAAGCTATCCTTTACGATGTACTACCTCCACCAACTACACCACGTGCATGTAATTTTTTTCGACGGAAAAATGGCCGGCACGTTATCGTTCGTCTATCACAATGCAGCCAGCGAGTTTTATGCGAGCATACGGACTGCATGTGACAGCATGCCAGCATGTGACATTGTGCGCGGATTGTACGGAATCAAAACGAAGCTGAGTGCCGAGTCCGTTGTCGACGAAAGGATGGCGAGCACGCCTTACTGAAGGCCCGCGGTCGTTTCCGAGGATCGTCCATATTAACCCGGTGGTGGCAAAATATGACGGAATTATAATGGTGTATGCCTTGCTAACGATATTGTACCTGTTGAAGGGGCGGCGATTGAACTGCGCAGGTAGTACTGGCCGGAGGTGGACGAAGAGATTTCGATCTCTTTTTTTGGGGTTCGTTCCACTTTGGTAATAAAGGCGCGAATAAACTTCTCGATGCTTACTCAATGTATGCATGTGTGGTTCGAGGTAAGGGGACATCACCTGGCAGGGAATTCGTAAATGCCCTTTTTCAAGCGACATATATCGTGAAGCGAATGTATACCTTGCTTAATAGACCAATGTTATTCCTGCACATTCCGACGGTGTTGCGGCAGTGCCATGTAGTTCTAGCACCCAGGGTTGACAGGTTTGGCTAGTTTGCGCCAATCTGGCTACTTTTCTAGGCCGGTGGCGGCAGAAAAATCGTCTTGGCTACTTGGCTTCTCTTTGGCCACTTTCTTGTCCCGACAATTTGAGTAGAATTATCAATATCTGGTGACGCCGCAGCCACTGATGTTCGAGTATGTGGGGCAAAACGTGGCAGTCAAAGCGTGCTTCGAACTTCGAAAGAAGAATTTAGCAAAGGATGGCGCAGCAGCCCAAACAGCCGTCAGGGTCACTGGTGGCGATCGTAACATGAATATAAAGAAATACACATTTATTAAAACCTGCCAGTCAAGCAGGCCTCGCGCACACATCAAAACTCTTTTGTATACGTGCAGGCTGTCTCACCGAAAACTGTTTCATGGGGCCTCATTTTGCAGATCGGCCATTGCTGAACGTGTCTTTAAATCACAATTGGTAGTGAACAGGAGTCGAAAGTGCTCCGCATCCAGAGCGCTCTGCACTCATCGTCATTAGAAATCGGGCATCCGACGAAGTGAGCACTGAAACACCAGGACACAACAGGCACAGGTGGCAACACAAGCGCCCACTAATACAGTTCTTAATGAACGCTTGTGTTGCCACTTTGCCTCATGTGTCCTGATTTCTTAGTGCTCTCTTCAGAATGTCGTACCAACTCGCCCACCAATCAATCCTTATAAGATAACCGACGAACGGCGTGTATCATTTCTTAGGTTTAGGTTTAGGCTCCGACTCTGCGTTGGTCATTACGGAAGATTATTATTTTGAAAGTGGCTACAAATCACGCTTCAATTCCAGCAACTTATCACGCCGGAGATTCAGTTTTCTTGCCGCAACTTCTAGTCATTTCAAGACATGAAAGACGCGAGAAGAGAGGGTCATATTTTCAACATCGCAAACACTACGTCAGCATGCATGACATGATGCTAAAGTCCACAATTTATGCTGGAATCTCAGGAATTATGATTTTCAATTGTTCGTGCGGCACATATTTACATTCTCGCCGAAAGGCTTTTGCATTTAGCGGTATAAATAGAAGTGTGGAAGCGGTTTTCACATATGTACGGCTAATTTTGGCTACTTTTACTGCCATTGGCTCATGTTGGCTACTTTCTTGCTAGTTTTTCCAGCTTTCTGGCTACTTTTTGTCTTTTTGTCCTTTCAACCCTGCTCGCACCATATAGCGGAACACGTAGAAAGCTCAGACGTTAACAATTGGGCACACACAGGAGGCTGTGCGTGTCCAAGTCGCGTCACATGACCACTGGAAGCCGTGACAGAGTCATGGAAAAAGAACGTGTCTTTATAGTGATTCTTCTTAACGAGACTCCGCGCAAACCTTTCGTTTAGTGTACTGCGGGAACTTTCAAGAACGTTGACATGCCTTGGAGCTCTGTGATCATGCTTCCGATGATAAGTTATAGATATAAATTTATAATATCAGTTTATTATGTTACATTTATCACTGCGATTACAAAAGAACGTTCCGTATATAATTTAATAGCTAATGCAATTAATAAAGCAAAGCATAGTGAGATGTTAACTATATAAGCGCCCAGTCTATCAAGTAGCCCCATGTACTACAAGCAAAATAAGTTCAGTACTTAGCTCCCATAAAGCTTCTCCGAACAGCTTGCCCCACATAAAACAGGTGTTTTTTCTAGATACAATATGTGGAACATTTGTAGGTATGCACAAAGTATTTGGAACAATCTCAAGAATTGTGCAAAGTCCAAGCCCGGCCCGACCCGAGCCCGCCACCTCAAACCCGGGCCCGGCCCTAAGCCCGGAGCTTCAGGCCCGATCCCGACCCGGGCCCGCCGTGAAAACCACTTTACCCGGCCCGGCCCGGCCCTCGGGCCGGGCCGGGCCCGGGTTTTCTGGTAGGCCCGAGCCCGTGCAGTGCTCTATTACCAACACTAGAAGCTGTCAGCTGAAATGAAGCGCTTGTGCTTGCGAGCATGGTAGCCCTGGGTAGTGCTACGTCGAGCAATTTCAGTGGATGGCGCTTAACTACAATTCGCGCTAACCCGAAGTGAAGCCTGTGTCATTGCAGTGCATATCTAATGTTTATAAAATAAGATGGGCAGCACTGGAACCACAATTGACGTTTCACCGTTGCGCCTGCATTAGGTCTTTTTGCAAAGCAGCTTCGAGACCTAGCCTGGCTCTGTGGTAGGATACTTGATTGCCCCACAGAACGCTTGGGTTCGATATCTGCTGGGACCATAACATTTATTCTTTGCATTCGTCGGGACCACGCTGCGGATGTCGGTTTTCTTAACGTTCGCATTTAAATTACCAATTTCTGCTCTGGCCGTTCCTCGGTAGATATAAAATGTCAAACACCTGCAGAAGGGTTGTAAGGCGGGATAGTTTCACTATGGGTCAAACACCTGTGGCGCATACCCGCATACTACGGCCCGTGGTGTACGGCTGTGTGCCATACGTGTCTTGATGAAAGGTTTTCACGTCGTTACGCGACGGTATTTTATTATTATTATTGCGATAGCAATTATATGGACACTCAAGGTTGATTTTTGCCGTCGCCGTCTGACGACGCCGTCATGTCCCGGATATGTATATGCATGTGTATATATAAAAAAGGCATAAAGAAAAATAAATCATCAGAAAAAAATTCCAAACCACCTGACCGGGGATTCGAAACAGCGACCCCTCGCTCCGCAGCCTGCTGCGCTAGCCAACACAGCCACACGCTATGCTCGTGCCTGCGATATAACGGCGAGCTGTTCATAGGCACCATATGCCGCTCGCGGTGCGCAGTTCTCGGAATAGCTTGAGCGTGTTTTCTATCACGCAACGCTTTTACAGTTTCTTTCAAATTGAAAACTGCCCTTGAGATGCGCACGAAGAGTGGCTCCCTTCTGTACCACTCATGATGTAGAAGGAAAAAAAAGTACTCCGGGCACACTTGGCGTCAGACGCCACCGCGTGGCAGGAGACGCAGAGGGGTCATTCCACGCGCCGCAGTTTAAAAGAAAAAGGAGTATCAAACAGCGTCGAAACACATTTAATAATAAAAAAAGTCATATAATCATATAATCAATCCTTGGCCAATCCCCCCTGAGTGGGTATGAGCCATGTCAGAGGCAACAACAACAACAGTGTCGGCTTCTGCGTTGTGGACACTCGCAGCGCGTTGCTCAAATACAAACACGTAACAACTGCGACAGTTGTTAGTTCACGCTTGTCCTGTGTATACCTATGCGTCCTTTTCGAGCTTCCTTCTTTGTGCTGCGGCGGCGCGTTGCAAGTATAGAGCTGCTTGTCGTTCTTCGTATGACAAACTAATTTCTTGCTATCGGATTCATTGCTTCGCCCTAGTGGCGAAACTGTGACTTTTTTCATGTCATGAGTCATGACCATTCAGACTTATTCGTCGCACCCAGTTACCCTCCCATACTAAATTTGGTCTACCTCAAGTTAACGAGGCTATCGCGAGAGCATCCCAGACGTAGGTGGCTAGATAGATAGACTTAAGTTGTCAAACACCTCTGGCGCATACCCGCGTACCACGGCCCGTGGTGTACAAGTATGTGCCACACGTGTCTGCAGGAAAGGGTTTGATGACGTATACGACAGGATTTTCACGTTATTCATGCCATGACCAGCCAGACATATTCCTCGATACCTCTTGCCCTCCCATACAAATTTTGGTATACCCCAAGTTAAGTCGGTGATCACGAGAGCACCCAGACGTAGGCGGATAGATAGATAGATAGATAGATAGATAGATAGATAGATAGATAGATAGATAGATAGATAGATAGATAGATAGATAGATAGATAGATAGATAGATAGATAGATAGATAGATAGATAGATAGATAGATAGATAGATAGATAGATAGATAGATAGATAGATAGATAGATAGATAGTGAAACGTTAATTGTGGTTTCAGTGCAGGCCAATTTTATACACGTTACACATGTACGATGACACAGGCGTCGCTTCAGGCTAACGTTAATTGTATACTCAAGTGTCATCCACTGAAGTTAGTCTACGTATCACTAGTCAAGGCTACCATCCGAGCAAGCACACATCAGCGTACCGCTTCTGGTGTTGGTAATACCCATGTTTCGGTTTTCGTCGTTACAACACTGTAAACAACTGGTTATATAAAACTTATGCAACTGTTGAACATAGGTCTGTGCGTAAATTTGTGCGTATTTTAGCGTGATTTAATAAAGTGTCGCTCAATAAAAAAATCTACACCACAGTCACCATCCTTCCGCATGGTTCGCATAACATCGATTCCCATAGTATGTGGGATCTGCCGATTTTTTTTCACTGCGTTGTGGCGCTTCGGCGCACAGATGGCTTCTGTTCGCATGCCTTGTTTTCAGAAATGCCCGTTCTCTTCTTCCACATAACGTGGCGTTAAATATACGCTCTAGCCGGAGCTGCTGAATTCTCTTTTACTTTGAATTGGTATAAAATATTCGATATTTCAGAATAGTATAGAGAATGCGGATATCCACTCATGGAGGATGGCCGCTTCGTCATCTTATTTGTAAAATTTTTGCGGGTGCTCAAGGAGCTCCCACAAAAACCTCGAAACAGATAACTTCAAGCCAACAGCATTATGGTGTGCTTCCAGAGTGTTCCTGACAATAGATACCGTGCTAATTTGCCTGGAAAAGGACAGTTAAAACTATAAATAATTAACTTTTATAAACTGCATACTCGCATAAACTCAAGACGACTGCTGGAAGTGCGCCATTATATTGGTTGTCTACCTTACCATTAGACATTTTCCCTTTCATTCAAGGCACTTTAAATTTAATTCATCTGCATCGTTTTGCACAAAATGTTAGAGTACAATCATCGCAACATTTATGTACAGTCGCAATGGTTACGTAAAATATCAAAAATACCATATACAGTGTAAAAGAGGCAACCAAAATAATTAACAGCTCTGTGCAAGAGATGCCTGACCTTTGGCGCACATTCTCAGCGATCAGGGAACACATCCGAACGGAAAAAAATTAGGCAGATTCCACGTACCTTGGGAATCGATGATATGCGAAGCATGCGGAGGGAAGGTGACTGTGTTGTAATGTTTTATTGAGCGAAACGTTACGAAAATACGCTAAAGATATGTACAAATGTTGTACGCACAGACATATGATCCACAGTCGCATATGTTTTGCATAACAAGTTGTTAACAGTTGCGTAACGATGCCAACAGCAACATGGGCAGTAGCAACACCAGAAGCGGTAAACTGATATGTAGCGCTTGTGCTCGCCAGGATGGTAGCCCTGGACACTGCAACATATATCAACTTCAGTGGATGGCGCTTTACTATAATTGATGTTAACCCGGCGTGACGGCTGTATCATCGGAGTACATATGTAATGTTTATAAAATTGGATAGCCATCACTGCAACGACAATTGACGTTTCACGAACATTAGGGTCTATTCGAAAAGCAGTTCCGAGACCTGGCGTGGCTCTGTGGTAGAATGCTTGATTGCCACGCAGAATGCTTGGGTTCGATTCCTGTTGGGACCCTGACATTTATTATTTGCATTCGCCCGGTCAACGCTGCTGATGACGTCAGCTCTCGCCGTTCCTGGGTAGTCTAAACTGTCAATCACCTGTGGCACATACCCGCATACCTGTGGCACATACCCGCCCCGTGGTATGTGCCACAGGGTTTGCCCGAAAGAGTTTCACGACGTACGCGACGGGATTGTCATTATTCATGTCACGACCAGTGAGTCATATTCGTCAAACCATCTTATTCTCACATACTAATTTTGGTCTACCCCAAGTTAAAGGGGTAATCACGAGATCACCCAGACGTAGGCGGCAAGATAGATAGATAGATAGATAGATACGCAGATAGAAACGCTAAAAGTGCCTGCAGTACGCAAAAAAATGCTTCGCATTTAAAATGAAAAAGTAAACGAAAGAAGAGTGCAATAAATAACAGTGCACCAGAAACATGTTCACAGCAGATATTAATAAAAAAAAACAGCAAACAGCGAAATATGAAATGCACGTTTACTTGAAACGTTGTATATAGGGAAAAATCCGGCAGATCCCACGCATGGTGGGAATCGATGTTATGCGAAGTAGCCACCTAGGAACTGCATACATTTCCGTATTTGTCTTTGAGGCAAATGAAGGCAATAATGTTATGACATGTAGTTCACTATCGCATGTTTGTCATGCATGCACGTACGATTTGGTATACACCACGCTACTGAAGCATGTATTCTGATATATACAAATCCTGACCTATTATCTGAGTTCATCACGCACTCATGTCATGCCATGCCAATTTTGGTATATATTCAGTTAACAAAACGGCCGGAAGCGCACAAAGACAGTGTCATTTAAATTATGCTGTACATGAAATGCACATCATGATTTGCATGTTACGAATTCTCATTAATGGTCGTCATACAGGCACGTCATGCAATACCAACTTAATTTTGTGTATAGTATCACGCTACCGAAACGGCAGCGAGTGCACTATGGGCGTCGCATGTAAATCAGGCAGCACTGGCCCTGTTGTTTTCGTGTGTCTTTCGCCTTCTTCCGTCGTGCTGTTAAACGTTGCATATGTAACGAAATGCAAATTTCAGCAAACAAAAACCGAAGTATATAATTCATGCACGCTGATCGACGAAGTAGCGCGAGTAAACAAAGCTCTGCTCGGCATACCGGCGCTGTTAATAGGAACAATAAAGAATTGTGTACTACACTAGCATATAACATTGGCTCATGGTTATTGGAAATGCACCGAGACAAAATTACGATACGCTATGATATACACAAGATTTTAACATTGATTTGTGATTGTTTATTAGGAGTGTATATAACACTACTGGGTGAATTATTCTGGATACTGTTATTACAGGCCTAATTATTCCAGCTTACCAATGTTGCCATCCTTCTTGATATAATGGAAATCATTCAGAAGAGATTGTGACTAAGTGTGTTGAAATGCACCGAAAATGGCTTGTTTGCACTTTTTACTGTTTTATGTGCTGTCCTGTCGCAATCGGGTGATGTCATTAGTTCCTGCAAAAAAGAAAAAAAAAACAAAAAAAAATGCCCCCCACCTCCCCGAAAGGAATCGTGAGGAAATGCGAATGCATTTCGTGCGCGCTTCACTCCATTTATATATGGTGGTTGTGGTTCGAAGAAGGAAAAGCACTGCACCTACCCTCTGCTACACTTTCCACACACGCGGGAGCTCCGCCGAGCTTCCGCGATGCGAGCGCCCTCACACACCAGAGCGCGCTCCTCCTCTCCACTCACTCTCCGCTACTCCGCCCGCACCACCTGCTCCGGTTGCTAGGGGCGAGGATAAGCGCGCGCGCCCGCAGCTGTTGCTATGGGAGAGGGACTGAGAACGGAGAGATAAAAAATTACACCATCTTCCGCTAAAGGGAACCATGTGTAGATGTGAAGCAGCGGGCGCTAACGCTTGCACTGGCGGCGGCGTTGACGCTGGCGCTCATCGCAGCGTTGCGCAGGAGGGAAAACTGGGGATGCGTAAAGCACGCAGCGATGGAGCGGTGTTTCCTACTGGAACATGCCAATCGCTGCTAATGTGCAATGAGAGACAGAAGACTCCGACTGGACACAGAGACTCGCAGTCCGCTTTTAGTTAACGCGCACGCTGCGAATTTTTATTGTTCAACAACGCACAGGAGAAATCTCCCACCGGCACCACCTTGGAGGTCAAGATCCATTGCCATATATACGGGGTGGCCAGTGAACGGTTGTGCAGCGCGAGCAGTCGGTTTTTTCAACCAAGAAACTCGCTAGCAGACGCTGCCTGTGTCGGCGTCGCGAGGCGAGAGAGGGGGGGGAGCGTAGGAGAGGAGAGAGAGGGGGGGCGCGCATGCGCAGTGGGAGTGTGGACGCTGCGGGCAGAGATGCCTAGAGAAGAGAGGGGGGGGAGCGTAGGAGAGGAGAGAGAGGTGGGACGCGCATGCGCAATGGGAGTGTGGACGCCGCGGGCAGGGATGCATAGAGGAGAGAGGGGGGAGAGAGGAGGTTTTTTATTTTTATTTTTTTAAAGGGTTTGCGCATGCGCAGTAAGGGTGGTCACGCCGCACATCACCACCACCGGATTAAGCTTCGCCATTAGATGCTTCACATCTAACACCTGCCGGTGCTTACCTCCTCAACCTATCCTCCTCCTCCGCGGACAACGCTGGACAACGCCGGATGCCTGACATAGCCCGACTATGAAATGCATTCGCATTTAAAAAAAGAAACATTGAACGTCACAGCAAGTCACTTCGTATGCGCCAGTGAGGCATAATCAATGATGATGTTGTTGGCGGTTTAACCCTATGTTCACGCCAATACAACTACAAGTGCGGCAGTATCGCTTGCTTGACGTTGACATGTAATAAATGGCGCCATCAGCCATTGCAAGTCAAGGCGGCTGCCTTCTGATGCCTGAGAAATGCAACAGCGCTCATGCATCACTCAGTATGTGCACGTTGTAGAAACCTGGGAGGTAAAAATTAATCAGGTGTATCCTCTATGGTGCAGTTAACAACACCCTTCGTGTTTCAGGGAATATGGGCAGAATTCAAGGATATGACACGTCTGCATGTCAGGATATAATGTGTCAATATGGTGATAAACACAATCTTGTCGTCACGCATTTCAAAAAGGCCGTGCAGCTTTATAATATCACGTTCAGTCGATATGAACAATATAACGTCCAATCAGGCTGAATGAACATCACGTACCACGTCATCCTGACGCATAGCAGCAATATATGATGCATTTTTATCAAAGCAAATACAAATATCACTAGCTTTATATCATATTTTGCAAATCTTTTGTCTTTCTATGATAGACGTAGTCATTCTTGTACAATACGATGAGCGCACATGCTACAATATGAAAGTTACAGGTCAAGTTTACACACTATACCAAAGATAATTTATTATTCGACATCCAATTTTATGCTTAACAAAGCACACATATGGGTTGTACACTGCTGTAAACGGTGACTATTTCTACGCAGGAACCACGCTCGATCTTACTGAAGTATTCGAAAAACTATGCTTTACCTATTTCGTCGTGACTACCCATTTTTAAAGAATAATGTATGAGTGTGCCTTTAGAGCGAAAACAGAGGCAGCGCTCACACGTATGTAACAGATTGCAAACAACAAAATTTGCGAAAGTTATGAAACCATCCGGCAACCAGCTATCCAGGAGATCCATATGATAATGCAAAAATAGTATTCGAAGAATTTTGTCCTATTTCCAACGAAGTGGTATAGGTTATCGTGTTTTGTTTTTTTTCTTCATTTTCGAAAAGAGTTGCTTTGATATCTAGAACCTGTTTTTTTTATCGGAAACAACGGCAAAAACAGTTTTATCATCCCCACTTACACACGCCAAATGTCTTAATCTTAACGTAACCTTTAAAAATTTTCACATACAAAATATCGGAGCTCCAGGCTCATAAAAAATAGTTAGCTTTGAATAGGGGCGCCTGCCCTCACTCCCGTTTCTTTTAGTTCATGCCGCCAGTGAACGTGCTGGCTTCTAGATTACTTTCGTTGCTCACAGGCGGCTGTGAAAGAGCGTTGACTCGGATATTGGCTTTAACGCCAATTGTGCATGCGGTACTGTTTTTCTGTGCGCTAGGAGCTGTAGTGCAATTCATCGCGAAATAGCTTAAGACTCGAAACTTTTTTAAATTTCCTCTATTAGGCGGGCAAGTTTGAGCCGAAGCTATTGGCATTGTCTTAATAGCGCGGTGAATCTTTCAGCGAGTATGTGAAAATAAAACATAGGTGACTTCATATAAAGGGGAATATTTACCGCCGAAGATTGCAGTATTAGCGCAATTCCAGTCGTGCAGTGGCAGATTGCATGAACGCTTGCATAACGGGTATGATTGAAAGTGTCTGTGATGAGCAGTCACGAGTTAACCCCGCGTCCACTGCTCCTCCGTGAAACCACCATATAATTTTTCAAACAAATTGCCTTATGTTGCGAGAGGCAACAGACAATTCTAGAGTGAAACAAAATGCGCGTTTGGTTGTCTTTTTTTTCGCAGTTAATTCTCATATTTTCTTAGTAAGAAGGCGCACTTTTCTAAAGAGCTGAAGGGCAATCTAAATAGAAAAAGGAAGCTTGAGGAAGCGAATTCTCCACGATATTAACTAGGAACCTAGAGCGTTGGTTTCGTTTAGTCACAGTAAATGGAAGGCACCAGATCCTGGAGTCAGGACACAGACAGACAATGTATGGCATAGAGTTATTTAAAGAACAGATATGAAAAAAAATTGAAACATTAATCATTGCTATGACAGATTAAGAAAGGAGTTACCACAGCTGGCGAGTGACCCCACAACTTTAGCATTGCATGTGCAGTGCAGTGCGCTACAAAGTGCACTAAAGTGGCGACTGTTTCCTATGTCTGCATTATTGGTGGCCTTATAAAAAATGCGGTAGCAAGCGTGGGTTGTCATGACTGTATTCTGATGAAAAAACGGCGAAGAAGAATAAAAGAAATGTATAGATTTCAATAAAAGTAAAATGCGCAACAGAAAAAAAAAATATGCGTGAGAATGGGACTCAGTGCCTCTTGTATCATTCCTTTTTCTAGGCGACGCCACATTTTTCATTTATATACAAGTACATGTGTAAGATCAAACCCTGGATTACTATCAATGTCATTTCTGAACGCGAAAACAGATGTGAAACATCATTTCGACAAATTACGCCGCGTAGTACGTGAAACTTATGGAGCTGCCAGCTTAACAATAGAGCGCCGCATCTTGTATGAAGGTTTCAGATCGGCGAGAAACTGAGCGGTCGCTACTACTGCCGATGGTTATTCACAACCACCGCAAGCCACTGTTTAGAACGGCCGCAGTCGTTGTACAATGGCACTCGGGTACGCCTAATGGGAAATTTCTGGGTGCATCTCAGATCGGCGGGAAGGAGCTGCAGTACATGTTGACAGCAGTTGTGCCGGTAATTCGTTCACTAACAAAAAATTACAACAGTGCCAACTTTTTCAAATAACAGTTCACTACTTTTTCAAAAACATAATATAAAACACGTCTTTAGGAATACCGACTTCTATATTCATTTCGTTTCGGCTCCGGCAATATCAAATCCTTCTTAAAACATACGTCTCGACATCAATGCAAAATTGTGACTCCCACACTGGTAGCCAAGACAGGGGGTCCGTACCATACAGGCTTCATTAAAATATTTCTCTCTCTCTCGTACCATATAGGCGCACAAATCACCTCATGCAATCCCTGAGACATAGATTACCTTCGTTGTTAAAGGGGCCCTGCAACACTTTCCCAAGTAGCCATGGAATAGATTCACTAAAGGAGCTTATTGCCTCACGAATTCATTGCCGCAAAAATTTTTGGAATCCGTCCAGTACGAGTGGAGTTACAAAGATTTCTCGCACGCTGCAATTGCATTCTCTCTTCTCTCGTCCCGTCGAAAGCGCTGGAAGCTAAGCAGGGAGGGATGGCACGGTGAAAGAAAATACGTCACGCGCGCCTCGTGATCCTGAGCGCTTTTTCTCTTTCTTTTTTTTTCGAATACGCGAATTTTCATTGCAATCGCGCGCGCACGCGTGGACAAGTCGCGGCCTCCCGCGGCGGCCTCTGTAACTACCGAGCGCGCCATGCTCAAATCAGCCAATGGCTGATACAAAAAAATCTGTCGTCGGTGACGAGTGATTTTTGGGTACGCAACGTCATTTGTCGAGAGAAGAGAAAGCAATTTCTGGCTGACTTTGAGAATTTATTGAGAATTCCACGCCGCATGCTGCGCTATAATATTTGGCTCGCGTGTTCTCGAGAGCCTGGACTACCGATCGCAGCGTTTTCTGAGCATGCTCAAAAAGTGTTGCAGGGCCCCTTTAAATATAATTGGAAATGGAATTGTTTGCTCCAAATACTTTGACTGGCAAACAAATTAGAGAGTACTTTTGCAAATCTGAATGAACGCATTCACGAAATATTTGTTACATATTCTCACTCTTTTTTTTCTATTTCGCACGCAGTGTTTCAATAAACAATGTATCATCACATTGTGCATCACAGCCATGTTTATACCAGTGCTTTTGCTAGTGTTGTAACTACCACTGTTTCTGCTGCATAACAATCTATTTTGAAATTTCCTTTCACTAAATATATTAGATTTCTATTTTCGTAAGTGCCATGTGTATGTATGTGTTATTCAACATATTGCATTTTTTTCTAATAGCACTGAAATGGTGTATTATATTTGGATATATGCTGAACATGTGTACGTATGCTGGTTTTAGTATTACTGCTGCCATGTGGGGGCCCTCAGGCACATTCAAGCTGTATAGTGCAGCTTTTCGCCTGAAGGACCCCCAACAATTTTGTTGGAAAATAAAAACATTTCTGATTTTCTGATTCTGAACTCACCTAAAACATATTTTCCACATGCTCTACATGAATTGATTTTAAGCATTATTTGTGGCGTCCTGTAGTGTTATGCAGAGGTAGTTTTAACGCACTGTTCATCGATATATAATCGTGTTGATAACGAAACAATTACAGTAACTAGGTCACGTACAATAGAGAATTACAAGGAATCTAATAATTATTTTTTTGTGATGAACAATAATATTTTATATTCAAGGGTGTACACCGCATCAATAGCAGCCGGTATAATAAAACAACAGACGCAGACAACTCCTGGATTCCTCGTAAAATGTACGGTAGAAAACGTGAAAATATATTCAAATATAATTGGAGACAACACATATCTTTAACAATCCAGATAAAACAAAAAAATGCTGAATTTCACAAAAAAATTCTTATACCGGTTTGGTCTTTCTTGATAACTCTTCACATGGCGATTTCTTCGCGTTCGTATTTCAGTATTTTCGATAATAAACCTTAGTTGGCAGTGATTGCATGTCCGCACCTGCTTCTTTTTTATCTGCTGTCACCGTTGCACTGAACATCTTGGAAAATGTTTCACCAACCAGTGCAAATAACCACTTTGGTGCTTCAGATTTACATAATAAGAATGCTGCTTATCTCAGTAAAGTGCGCATTTCAAGATTCCGCAGTTTTAAGCCATTTCCAGCATGTAAATTTTAGTCAAGTGTTGTCAAACAGATGAGGTTAAACTTGACCCCCATATGGCTGCAGTTTGATGTGGTCAGCTGCGGCAACCGGTGTACGCACTAGCAGAATACAGAAAACCGAACAAGTCATAGGCAAAACAGCACCTTGCTCCGACAGAGGTATAACAGGCTTCCTGTACTGTAGAACAGAACAAGAGAAAAAGCTTTTTAAGAGAACACTAGTTATTTGAAAGTGTTGCCCTAGTCGAGCAACACTGAGCCGACGCAAGGAGTGATATGAACCGTCATGCACAGGGGAGCGCGGATTTTGGTTAGGATCAAATAACACACGACCGAAAAGACGCTCTGAAATGAACCGTTCTATCACAGAGAGGTGATATGCGCGGCTAATTTAAGCTTATTATGTGGGAGCTTGAAAGCTGGAGGCAGATGAGGTGTGATAAAAACGCACAAGCGCATGTGTGTCAAACGTACTCCAGCACATCTGCTAACGATACTGGAGACAAACAAGAGCAAAAACATCGGAGAAGCAGAAGACACGCAGCACATGACGAGTGTTCGGGGATAATGTGAAATGTGAAGGATAAGGCGACGTCAGCATATAAATGGTGTGCTCAGGGCGGTGTCTCCAGAGCCAATGGTCAGCAGACGACACAGGGTGCGAGAGCCACTCAAAACAAAAAGTTATCTGGGCCCAGAACCCCTGACCAACTACATCTGCGTCCTGACCGACTACCAACCACCAGACATAGGCTGCCTGCGCGTGGCACAGGCACATAAGCAAAGCGCCGATGGTAATGATAACGATGCGACAAGGTAGCCGCTGTTCCCTGCAATACATTAAGTATGTACTTATTTAATATTGTTGTCTGGCTTTCAATAAGCATGACAGTGTATAGTTGGATATATCTTGAAGGGCGTTTGGCAACAAAGGGAAGAATGCCTTGCTTAGGTTGTGGTGTGGTTTTCTGCTGAGCCAGTTTTCTCATTCGCACACAACGGTAATTTACACTAAGAGCAATCCTTCCAAAACACGTGCACTAAAACAGCCGCAACAGCAGCAGAGGCAAGCTCAATTAACATAGTCCGATGCTCATTTGCATATTTTTCGTTCAGAGAGGTAGCGTTTAATTTTTTAAAGTAAACCTTCTAAAAGCTTGTGCCCGTGGCACCTCTTAGCAACGGTAATGTAATATCTGGCCGATAAAGACCGCATAGCCACTTCAGGGGCCTCAGTAGCGCTAAATTTTTGTAAACATCGGATGGTCACTGACCATGTGGCAGTATGTCTGCGTCGGGGGGCGTACTGGAGCTTTTGAGGAGCTGAAGCCGCTTTTTAAATACGTGCTGCTAATTCTACTATTACCACATCGGCTTCAAAGAAACATTCTACTTTTCTTCTGTCCCACCCAGAAAGCCACAACCGTTCAAAAAGTGTACGGTAGACAATGAATATTAAAGACGCAATGGGAAGAGAAAGGGCAGAAAAGGAGTCTGGCACCAGCACCATCGTTTTCATTCGTCACTTTCGACGCCATTCTTAAAGCTGGCTTAACCTGTAGACTCTACGCCATCCACATATGGCATGTTATCGTGGAAAGTCCATTGCTGCAAGTACAGTCAGGTGATTCCATCTTCGATAAATACAGCGCGAGACGACACCACAGAGAAGACACACAAGACACTCGGAGCGCTGACTGACAACTGATATTGTATTGAAACCAGCGAGGCTTTTTATGTCACTGGTGGCCAGTAGAAACGTACAAGAAACATGCGCGGATGGAACTATGACCGGCAGCAAACAGACGCGCGTCAAATTTCAGTCAAGGTATTTGATTTCTTTTTGGGACAATGGTGTTGAGGGTGCAGTCATACACATATCCTGCAACTTTGCTATTACATGTGCCTCCTGTATTTCTCTTGTTAGAGCATCATAATGTTTGCCAATCACATTGCAATCTTTGTACATTGGTTCACAAGGTTCACTGTCATTCTCGTCAGATCGACAACCTCTGCAGTGTTTGGCACAAGTGAATACGCGTGTGACATTTTCATGGTGCTCTTTCAGTCTTTGGTTTATACACCGTCCGGTTTGTCCCACGTACTGCTTTCCACAAGACAACGTCAGGGAATAAATTGCACCTTTCTTACACTCGACTCGACAAACTGCTTGGTATGCCTCACTGAAGATCCACGCGGTTGATGCCCGAGTCAGACGATGTCTCAACCTGGTTCTGGAGCGGTGATCTCTACGTGGAATTACGTATCGCTTTCCTTAAAATTTAGGCGAAACTCATTTCGAAGAGTAGGAAGTATTGTCCAAATTAAAGCTTTATTTTTATTATATTTTTATCTTTAGTGCTGAGCTCTTTTGCAATACCCGCCCCTACGAACAGGCATCAACGCTGCGTTACTGAGTTCGCACCAACGCGTGCGCACCCGTTCTCGGCACCTGGGAATTGGATAGTTCCGGTCCTATGGGAAATTAGCGGGGTATCCGCAGCCACATTTCCTGACTGCCAACAATACTAATGCAGCCGAGGCCACATGCATGGGACTCACAACACAAAGAGAGTATTAGTTCGATACATTGTATAACTCAATATAAACTTTTAAATAATTTCCGCATTTTCGGTGAGCAACTTGGCGTCACGGCGTTTGTGTACAATAATGCAAGGTGGGCGGCTTCACGTAAATCGGCGAGGACTTCCTTTCTTATTTTTCAAGTTTCCAGCAGTTTATATGCGAGTTATATGCGATAAATTACGGTACCAATGTACACAGCCTCTAAAACACATTCGTACACAGGTGTACGTACTCGTAGAGCGCCCGAAACGTCTAGTTCGCCTTGGCTCTGATGACGGGCGTGCTTCGGAGGCGAGGTCGGAATTCTTTTCTCCGCGTTTCAGTGTGTTAATTCTCGCTAGCCTTACGAAGAACAGTATGTTCTTCCGTTTCAAGCCAGCCATAGCGTTAAAGAAGGGAGTGGAGAATCGCGGTGGAGCGAACGACGACCGCGCCCGACGGCGCTTTCTTCCATGACGATGAGTAGTGAACATAGGTCGGCAAAAATTTCAAACCCACCCAGACTCACTCAAGAAATATATTTTGCGTTTAGGGCTCAGTCAGACCCAGACTCACCAAAATTTTCTCAACCCGACTCTCTCGAAGTCACACTCACTCAATTTTTTTCTCAACCGGACTACCTCACACTCAGTATCACCAAAGTGTTACTCACTCGGACTAACTGAGACTTATGGCTCGGTACGAGTCTGAGTGAGTCTACTCATGAGTCCTCTAGCGTGCAATTAGCTTTTTCAACAATGGTGTCGATGCTCTTTAGCACCAATATCCCTACTAATCGCTACTTTCCTTAGCGTCATTTGATCTCGTACCTTCGAGTACGAGTTATAAGTGGTTGCAGTCCAGTAGGTACTATCTTTTTTAGTGAAACAGATGACTAACACGACAGATCTTTATCAAGGAATTCCCGTGAAGGAGTTTGCGGTGCGCGTAGGTCAACCCAGTTACTGAAAGGGGTGGTGCCACCAAATTTTGAGGCTATAACACGCCTGTTGTGGGTTTCCTCTGTATGCAAGGACACTCCACACGAAGGGTCGGACGCAGCAAACGTTTAGAATATATTTTAATTCACTTCCAAAGTGTACCTAAATGCTCATTCTCCCGATCGATGCCTATCGCTAGCGCATCAAAACTGACGTAGCTCTATGGGAAGGACAACGAAAGTTGTAGTGACGTCACACCATATCTGTAGTGACGTGAGTGTCCTCGGGACCTCTGTTACCTCCAGAACGTACGTACCGGCAAAGCATCGGTTGCTACATCACTTGCCGAGTTTCGATCGCTTCCTGGCGAAGTGCTGCGCATCTTCGCGCGAGCCTTGTATGGTCACGTGACCAAGCCTACTACACTGCTACGTCACTGCCCAACTTGGTGCCCAGAAACCGAAACCGAAAGTTGTCCGCATAAACAAGGCGATATTAAATTATCTAGCGAGAATACGTGAATCTTGGTGCGTGTATCATGCTTCCTAGAGCTATAAGAAACGCTTGCAGCGAAGAACGCGCTAGCCACAAATTTGGTGGCTGAAGGGTGAGGGGGGGGGGGGCCCTCACCCTTCAGTAACTTCGATCAATAAATATTGCCTCTGGTCATCAATTAATATTGAGCTGGTGTATCAATGCTCGACGGTCGAAGTATGCGGGAGTAGATGTGAATATAAGCCTGAGCCGACATAGGGTTTATAGTAAGGCTGCCGTTCACTACATATGATCATAGATCGGCAAAAAAAATTAATAAAATCTGCAGCTCACTCATACTCACCCACTTTCGCGCATATGGGCTCACTCGGACTAGGAGTCACCAAGATGTTCCCATACTGGAATCACGCGGAGTAGCACTCACTAAACCTTTTCTCGACCGGGCTCACGAAAACTAAAACTCGCCTGAATATTACTCCCCCTAGACACACCCAGACTCAGACTTGCGGCTTGTCTTGAGTCTGAGTGAGTTGGCTGATGAGTGAGTTTGCTGGCCTATGGTCGTGAGAGCAATACGGTCGTGGCAAGTTGCGGTTTGTACTCGCTTTTCGCGGCGCCCCCCTAATCACGCCACTTGCTCTCCCAAATACATACGGCAAAGCCCGCTTCAGAGAGAAAAAGCCAACTTCTGGGGCGTTTGGCGCTGCCCGATGTCCAATGTTTGAAGTGTTTCGCCTCTTGTATTGCGATAGCAATTATATGGACACTGTCGGCGGGTTTTCCCCGTCGGCGTCGCCGTCATGTCCCGTATATGTATATGTATCTATATATTTATAAAAACCCCAAAGAAAAAATAATTAGAAAAATGTTTCCGACGTGCGGCATCGAACGAGGGACCTCTCGATCTGCAGAGCGCGGCGCTAACAGCTGAGCCACGAAAGCGCACGTCCTTTCAACGTTCAAACGGCGACCTATTTATATACGGCGAGTTTTCAGCGTGTTTTCAGCATTACCAGCGAGATGGCGCAAAGGGCGCGCTCGAAGGGGCCTTAGCTCGGCGTACACTGTTAAAAAAAGCCGTAACCATACGGTAAAACAAGGCGTTAACTCTTGATGCCAGACTGTTTCCCATTACGGCATAGGACACTAATGAAGCCGTAGTTTCTTACAAACATTACCGATGCCGTAGCTCAGGGAACTACTTTTGAAACCGTAGTGTTTCTCAACGTTACGAATCCCGTAACGCAGGTTAATAGCTGTAAAGCCGTACCTATTTATCAACATTAGCAATGCCGTACCGCAACTATCTGCTATTGAAGCCGTAGTGCCTCATAACATTAGCAACGCCGTACCACAACTATCTGCTATTGAAGCCGTAGCGCCTCATAACACTGCTAGTACTGTATCACAAGCAAAAACATTTAAACCCGTTGTTATGTACTGATCTTGTCCATACCGTACGATGGGTATATTGTTACATCACTTAACGTGCGACTATATTTCCTACCATACTTGGCACATGCAGGATCTAACATGAGAACTGTGTTGCTTGCGACGAAAGTATTTAATTTGTATCATTCCTGTCTGATAACAGCCTATTCAATGAATAATCAAAGTACCAGAAAGTGATCCAATATAAATAGATGGGAGGGAAGAAGGCCACATACATCAGCGACTGAAATGGACTCTCATAATTGCGTCTCTTTTCATTCTGTCTCATGCAGCATTCATTTGTATTAGTAGGCCTCTATGCTGTTGTGCGAACTAGTGCTGTAGTTCTGTGTTTGGTGGTTTGACTAAAGCGGAACCTGTATAGTCGAGAGCCCACAAAAAAAGAAAATATTGGTTAGAATGATCAAATATAATAATTATTCAACTGTCTGGCTCCCATATGGCGAGCTTTTTCGTTCTCCTTCAAACACCTTCAAATGTTCCGCACTAAGTTAAATTGATACTTGAATAAGGTTGCATGAATATTCAGGATAGCGTTTTTACAGAAAAAAGAAAACACAGAAAAAAGTCAGTTGAAAGTTGTATTGTATTTGAATATAAATACATTGAACATTTGCGGATTGCACACATCTTGTGGAAGAACAAATTGAGCTGTTTCTTGCCGAACAAGACAATATATACTTGCAGAGCCCTATTTTTTCTTGAAAATTTCAATCTCCAAGCAAGCCGCCAAAACATTTGAATGGACTCCTCTGTGTCGCTTAGCATTTGCCTTGTGTGGTTCCCTTGTCATGTGCCAACAATGTACCTGGAATAAACATGAGACAGCCATGTCACAGATGTACACAAAAACAGCAATGCTAAGGGCCATCATGGTTGCACTTAACGTGTAACGCAAGGTGTATTCCACATAATCACAGGTTTTAGAATAGGGGTCCTGAAGAAATAGTGTCAATGCCACTGCACGTGTGCGAGACCTAAAAAGCATTAAAGGGGTCCTTGGGCAAGGTATTTCTCGAATTAAGCGAGAGCCCCACAGGCAGCTACAAAAGCTGTGCACCAAACAAATATGGTGCCACCCATTGGCCTCTTCGCCAAGACCAAACTGACCCAATTTCTCAACTGACGTTTTTAATAAATAAATGGTGGTATAGGTTATCGCTTTCTTCCATCTTATGCATACAACAAAGGTCAGTCAGAAAATAGCCCATGTTTTTAGAATGGGCAGCCGATTTGAGTGCTCGTAGGCACTTGGTAACTCGGATTGCCTCAGGTTACGACGGCAAGTAATGTCGTTTCACACAATTGATGGCCATTGTCAACAAATTAATTACCATAACAACCTTGGAATAAAAAATCCAGCAGATCCCTGCACTATGGGAATCGATTTAATGCGAAGCAGCCGGCGAGTAGCTGCCTACTCTGCCCTATTTATTTAAATAATATTTATTTATTTTTTATTTGAGCCTAGTGTTGCAAATTGGATCGGTGTCTTACTGTAAATTGAGTGGTGTGCAGATTCTGAGCTTACAGGCTTGTTGAGTGCACTGGCACCTAAGCACAGCTTATGGTTAGGGCGCCGTGTTCTCAGATAAATCCGCATAAATCCAATAAACACTCGCCGGTAAAATTTTTGACCATTCAGATTTATCCGATAAGCTCCAATTTTAAAGCAGCATTTTCAACGTTCAAAGGGCATTTTCAAAGCTGACAATCACCAATCGGAAGGAGAGCACTTGCATCAGTGGCCGCAACCTCGTAAAGTATGCTTGCGTCTACAACAACAAGCTTTAAGGTTGTAATACGAACAAACATAGGTGTTTTGTATTCAAGTATATGTGTTTGTATGTATACGTACGCATTTGCACGTTGGAACCTTCCAGACATGTAAAATATACTTACTGTGTTCATATGTTTTCGTGTTCAGATAAAATTTTATCTAGATTTCGGAGTATTGAGAATAGTAATAAGAATAGGTCCTTTCTTTTCATCAAGATGAGGGTGGATCAAGATGAGGGTGGCTGGGAGAAAAAGCTGAGAAGCAGCTTGACTAGCTTCTGCACCCTCCAAAAGAACACTGGCAGGTTTGCTGCAGTGGACATCAACAGCCTTTTTAAAAGTATAAATGAACAAAAAGCGACAAAAAATGAAAGGATTTAAAAACAGGATTATCAGCAACAGTTTCACTGAAAATAAAATTAATAAGGACACGGCACAACTTATAACGCACAATTCAAAACCGAATTTCGGAGAATTGGGAATTTACTAGAAACAAACTGATGGACGCTGAATTTTCTTCAAAAAAAAACTTCAGAAAACTTTCCGAATTTCAAGAAAAATAAACTCCGAAAACACAGTGCCCTACTTATTGGCCCAACGTATGTTGCCTCGCATGTTACTACATCAAAGAAGTCAGTTTTGTTGAAAAGAAATGCATTCTATGATAGGATGACAAGCATGTCACAAACGGTGATCGTTATCGTATTCCTATGGAGTCGAGCAACGCTCGACATAGCTTGTCAACTCATAGGAGTACATACGTATTGTTTATTACATTTTATGAAAGCTGATACCAAACACTGCGACCACAATTGTTGTCATAACATCATGCCTACATAGGGTCTTTTTCATAAGCAATTTCAAGCAAATGTGCGGCTCTGCATTAGAATACTAGACTGCGATGCAAAATGCATGGCTTCAAGTTCGGCTCAAACTGGGATTATTATTTCCATCCATCAAAATTTTCGTTCACTGACAATGCCACCGATGCTGGTACCGGATTTGCTTTGGCACATGCTCCTTAACGCTATCGTGTTATTATTTGCAATGTCTATTCTCACCGTTTCTCGGCTGACATAAACAATGAATCAATCACCTGTGACACACACCCCGCATTACACGGACCGTAGTTTGTGGTATGCGCATGTGAAAAAGCGTTTCATGAAGGAATAAGTGACAGCCATGTCACGTTATTCGTGTCATGACCTGTCAGGTTCGTCATTGCTGATACCCTCCAGTGCCAAATTTGGTATATACCAAGTAAAGCAGGTGACCATGAAAGCGCCCAGACGTAAGCAGCTGATATATAGAGATAGGTAGATAGAAACGGACAAAATGTCTTTGGTTCGCTAAAAAAATGCTTCACATAAGTTAAAGGATTCTGCGTACCTGAGGCTAATTCCTATACAAGGTTTTAATCGCTGGTCATCGTAGCTTGCCTATGCTTAGCACTTGCATCGTGACACTGCAAGCGCTGGACACAAATATTGCCCCATTCAAAAGCTCAAACATCCTGCGTGACCCGAAGCCAGCACAAACCTTCGGAGCCCCTATTTGAAACCTCTAATGTAAAGCCTCACATGGCATTTAACCCATTACCACCTCTGTACATTAACCTACATACAGATCTATGCAGCCACACATGATCATCTATGAAAATAATATTACTAATGCACACTGCTATGCAAGATATAAAAATGCTAAGTACATGCAAGGGTTATGTTTGCCTATACAGCTTTAAGTGGACAAGACAACAACAAACAAAGAGATGAGCCATTATCACCTGGAGGGTGATTCCACGAGAGATCAAACATGCATGTTCCGTCAATATTTTTGTTTTGTCTGGGTTTTTTATATGTTATGCGGGCACATTCAAAGTGCACGGAACCGAAAATTTTATTTCCGAAAAACGCTCCGAGAGCGAGAAAAAATATTTGAAAGTGGTGGCGCGGGCGTCTTGTTTTTGCTCACCACAATATTTTTGGATTTTGCGGCCGAATTTAATGTGAACTGTAAACGTGGCGTCAAAAATTTTTTGTGTTGGTTTTAATAGGCAATACTGTGAACTACGTATGTGCTTTCTCGATGCTGTCCTCAAAACGGAAAAAATGTAAAAAAAATGGCACACACGGCCCAAATCGAAAATGTTTGCTAAGTCTGATGCGTCTTCGCCCGTTTGCTATTTTACACAGGAACTTCAAAACTGTGTCGCGTATATAAGAAAGGCTTTGAAATAGTTCTGCCAAAGATCGTTTTCCTATAAGCAGCGTAAAAAAAAGAAAAAAATAGTTAAAAAAGGCAAGTTCTTTCAGAAAAGCCCATTTTCAAAAAACAAAATAAAAAAACCCCGGTCTCAATTTGCACGAAAATTTTTTATCGAAGAGCGCTTATGTCAGTCAATGCACGGTTTCAATATCATATGTCCTCATTTGCTTTGTTAACCAGATATAACGGGCCAAGGTGACCCTTGCTGTGTGTTCTCGCTTCAGTGCCTTTGATGGTTGTCATCAGCTTACATGTGTGTAAATTTACACTACTAATTATTTTGCTGCAGCGAAACTTCACTCTGGTGGCCTGTCTTCAGGAAAAATGTATTCTCAGATTTTATTTGTGTCTAGTGTGTGCGGGGGTTGGCTGCTTCCGCTCTTTAAATGACTACGCGTACAGAGTTTGCAGCCTGCAACCTCGCCTAGAAGCATGAGAAAAGAGGTGGACGCACCTGTTCAATGTATTAATCGCTTCATGTTGCTCAAGAAATGCTTGGTTTACCTTCACGCGGTTTCTCAGATGTAGACAGGTTTTCGATAGTTCACAGTATTGCCTATTAAAATCAACACAAAAACTTTTCGATGCCACATTTGCAGTTCGCATTAAATTCGGCCGCGAAATCCAAAAATATTGTGGTGAGCAAAAACAAGACGCCTGCGCCACCACCTTCAAATATTTTTTTTTCTCGAGCTCGGAGCGTTTTTCGGAAATAAAATTTTCGGTTCCGTGCACTTTGAATGTGCCCGCATAACATATAAAAAACCCAGACCAAACAAAAATATCGACCGGACATGCATGTTCGATTTCTCATGGAATCACCCTGGAGAGTTTACACTTGATAACACACATCGAATTCTCAAAGTGAAATATTTACTAGTTACAGTGAGCCGAGTTTTGACTGCCCTACAATATAAGGTAGAAGGACTGAAAGCTGGGTCAGTTGGTAACCATACTTGAACATAATTTAACTAAGCGCACGACGACGAGAACACAAGAGAAGAAGGGAACAGACACAGCGCTGACTCGCAACTGAATGTTTATTTGGAAAACATGAACGAAAGAAAAGAACACTTCAACCCTCCCACCCATGTGACCACACTAAAACAAGAAAATGGCAGGTCAGCTGACATCTTGACCAAAGAAAAAAGGAACAACCTGAACACCCCACGTGCACTCTCCAACAGCAGAAAAGTTAAGATAACGTGCTATCTAAGAACCTTACCTCGCTATCATGTAAGGCTATAGAAGGCACGCTAATGCATTGTTCACCCCTTTTTTTTGATGTGATATGCTTCAATTATTTCTCGTGTAGTTTGATCTTTGTGTGTCGATATAACTTTAGCTTCATGAAAGATAGGAGCGCAACTACACAGCGCAGCATGTTGGGACACATGCAAGTATGCATTTCCTTGCAAAGAACGCCTGTGTTCCAACAACCTAATGTTGATGCACCTACTTGTTTGGCCTATACACGACCGCAGGAAAACGGTAAAAGATCATAGCTCGGCACACTCACTCATGAGTGCACTCAACTCACACTCATTTGAACGTGGGGAGTTGAGTATGAGTGAGTACTCATGCGTGTGAGTGGACGTGAGTGTGAACGTGAGTGAGAACTCATGAGTGTGAGTGGTCGTGAGTGTGAACGTGAGTGAGTACTGATGAGTGTGAGTGGACCTGAGTGTGAACGTGAGTGAGTGCGAAGGCTGAAAAAATTATGGTGAGTTTGAGTGAGTACTCCCCTTAAAGTGCCGACCTACGGAGCCCGGCACACTCACTCATGAGTGCACTCAACTCACACTCACTCACATTCATTTGAACGTGGTCAGTTGAGTATGAGTGAGTACTCATGAGTGTGAGTGGAGGTGAGCGAGTACTCATGAGTGTGAGTGGAGGTGAGTGTGAACGTGAGTGAGTGCTCACGAGTGTGAGTGGACGTGAGTGTGAACGTGAGTGAGTGCGAAGGCCGAAAAAATTGTGGTGAGTGAGTTTGAGTGAGTACTCCCCTTAATGTGCCGACCTATGTAAAAGATAGACGACACCCTTCCTACATTGTACAAAAGGAGTCACGTGTTTGACCCCGCAGCCCTCTTCAGTTACTCCTGACACGCGCTTCTTAATTTTTTTTCTTTGGTCAAGATGTCAGCTGACCTGCCATTTTTTCTTGTTTTAGTGTGGTCACATGGGTAGGAGGGTTGAAGTATTCTTTTCTTTCGTTCATGTTTTCCAAATAAACATTCAGTTGCGAGTCAGCGCTGTGTCTGTTCCCTTCTTCTCTTGTGTCTGCGTCATCGTGTGCTGAGTTAAATTATGTTCAAATATAAGGTAGTTGACAAGTATTCATTCTAAAAGACAGGGCGTGCAAACACGGACACAACAAAGCATTCAAGACACCACAAATACCGGCTAACAAGAAGATGTGCACAGAGGCAGGAAGGAAAGAAGGCAGGAAAACTTATTTGCGCGTGCCCATGCCGCAGGTGAACCTATCAATCCCTCACTTGGGGGGGTCTACGTGAAAGATGACTGTTAAGGCATTTGATTTCATCTTTATGCAAGGTAATGCAAGGCTCACGCATGTGCTACCACTATTATCAATATGCCATGCCTCAATCATCAGACGCGTTTCATCATTCCTATACAGGTACAAAATTGCGTATTCATCGAATTTTCGCGTGTACTTACACTCGACTATGCAAAGAAAGATTAGAAGGTGAGCCTCCAGTTGTCGATCTCTAATGTCCCAATAATTTCTGGTTAATGGAACAACCCGTCTTACATAGAAGCAGCCGTTGCTGAAAGGAACCTTATACACCACACCTGTACAGTAATCAGTGAACATATTGGGTTTTTACGAAACCGATATTGGTCTGCTTCTCGTCTTTTACTCGCTGATTCTTTCTCCTGCAAAGCTGAACAGATCTTGCCTAGCTTACCGGCAGCCTTAAAGACAACGTCAACGCCGTAGCTACTTCCTCCTTTCTTTAGCCTGTGAAATACGCAATAAATGTATGGTATACCTACTACACACTTCTTCCTATTGCTTTCGCAACCATGCTCGGACTTAAACGACTTATTTAAACGTTCAGCAACAGTGGCCAATGCAACAAGAGGATTACCCACATCTAAAAGACGTGTAACATGTGTATTAAAGCTATCGCTTATTTGATGCTCACACGACATCGTGAGGGCTGACTTAAGGCAAGAGATGGCTATACAGTATTTTGCAGTTGAAACTGCTCTTAAACTTCTCGTCAAAGCACTCGAAGGTTGTAAAAAATGGTATAGCGATGTCTTGCCTTAAGTCAGCCTTCCCAAAGTCATGTGAGCCCCAAATGAGTGATAGCTTTAATGCACAGGTTACGCACTTTTCAGATGTAGATTCTCCTCTTGTTGCAGTGGCCACTGTCGCTGAACGTTTAAAAAAGTCTGTTATGTTAAGTCCGAGCATGGCTGCAGAAACCGATAGGAAGAAGCGTGTCGTAGGTTTACCATACATTTGTTGCGTATCTCACAGGCTAAAGAAAGTAGGAAGAAGATAAGGCGTGGATGTTGTCTTTATGGCTGCCAATAAGCTAGGTAAGGTTTGTGCCACGGTGCAGAGAAAGAAGGAGCAAGTAAATGGCAAATGGACCCATATTTCTTTCGTAAAACACACCAACCAGTACACCAGCCGTACAGGTGTGGTGTATATGGTTCCTTTCAGCTGCGGCTACTTCTATGTAGGACAGACGGGTCGTTTCGTTAACCAGGGATTATTGGAACATAAGAGATCGCTAACCGGAGGCTCACCTTCTAATCTTTCTTTACATTGTCGAGTGTAAGTACACACGAAAATTCGATGAATGCGCAATTTTATACCTGCATAGGAATGACGAAACACACCTGATGATTGAGGCATAGCATATCGATAATAGTGGTAGCACATGCATGAACCAATTGTTGGTTAATTTTTATAAGGATGAAATCAAACGCTTTAACTGTTATCTTTCACATAGCCATAGGTCGGCAAAACTTGTGAAGCTCACTCAGGCTCACTCACGAAATATATTTTGCGCTTAGGGCTCGGACTCAGACTCACCAAAATTTTTTCGGAGCCGGACTCACACTCACCAAAATATTACTCACCCGAATTCATTCAGACTCAGACTCACGGCTCAATCTGAGTTAGAGTGAGTCCGAGTGAGTCGACTCATGAGTGCGTTAACCTAAATTTTTTTTTACTGTGGTGTCAATGCTCTATAACACCAAGATCTCACGTAATCGGTGCTTTTCTTGGCGCCTTATGATATAGGCTACTACCTACTAATACGAGTTAGGAGTGCCCGTAAACTAGTAAAGTCATTTTTCTTGAAAGAGATGACATCAGATATATTTTTCAAGAACTTTCTTGGAAGAGTTGCAAAGGGAGGGGGGGGGCGGAGGTCAAGGCACTCCCCTACGTAATTCGCACCTCTGATCAATAACTATTTAAATGGTGTATGAAATACATTGCTTTGGAATATGTTTGAGCAGACGTGAGTACAAACGTGAATCCAGGCAAGGCAAGGATAGTTCCAGGCAAGGCAAGGATAGTAATGTGGAAGATGAGTAGATATGAACATAGGTCGGCAAAAAACAGTGGAACTCACTCAGACTCACTCAAGAAATATATATTTAACTTTGGACTCACTCGGACTCAGACTCACCAAAATTTTCCTGAGCCGAACTCACTTGGACTCACACTCACGAAAATTTTCTTCAACCAGACTCAAACTCACCAAAATATTACTCCCCCCCGAACTCACTCAGACTCAGATTGAGCCGTGAGTCTGAGTGAGTCCAAGTGAGTCGACTCATGAGTGAGTTTGCCGACCTATGCGTAGACCCCACACGTCCCGGATTGATAGGTTCGCCTGTTGCATAGCATGAGCAAATAAGTTTTTGTGCCTTCTTTCCTTTCTACGTTTGCACACATTTTCTGTGGTTAGTTGGCTTTTGTGGTGTCTTGACTTCTTTCTTTTGTCCGTGTTAGCACGCCCTGTATTTTAGAACCAATGACCTCAGGCGTCTCTTAATGCACCTTTACATAGGATGCCTTTTCTCGAATAGAGCAGCTTGTTCAAGAAGGTAATTTTCTCATAATGAATAAGAAGCAAGAGATACTGACCTCAGAAGAAATTCGAGTGTGGCTCCCCCGCACATGCAGCGTACTTGATGTCTAAGCAGTAGCAGACAGCAAACAGGTGCTCAACAGTCAGCCTCAAGGTGAGGTTTGGCATGATGAGCTCCTTAACCGCATGCAGGTGACAGGTAAATTCGAAGATGGACTGACCTGGAAGAAAGCAAATTTGCAATGAGAAAAAAAAATATTCTTATGTTTACACATGCTGGGCAGTGTTACACATGTATTCTGTAGAAGTTAATAAAATGATTTTAGTGAAGTCTGACAGGCGGATCAGCCAACAGATGCAACTAGAAGCGGGGCTGTAAAAAATAAAAAAGATGAATACGAATGTCAAGCTACGATGGCTCAGAACACTTAAAGCAGGGTCCTTAAATACTTTGCTGATTTTAAAACTTCTATGTCATGCTATGGCCGAACTTTATACGCTACTCAAAGCTGCTACAGCGTGGCACCATGCACTGTGTCACTGAGAGCATTGTTTGTGTACTGAAACACTTGTTCAGTGCGAGACAAGCTGACAGTCAAAGCGCATCTTGTACATGTGTTGCGCTATTCTTTGAGAGACGTGGAGTATTAGGGGGGTTGGGGGGGGACGACAATGCCATGCCCATGCTAGGAGCTAGTAGGCCATTCCGCTTACAGGGAAACAGCCAAAAGGTGTTTGGGGAACGGGGAAACAAAGAGCACCACGAGAAATGAAAGCAGGTAATATTGCTGTTAAACAGAAGTGATTCCAACTTTGAACCGAAGTACATGTGTCTGAGCATAAAACCATATGAGGCCACATCATCACTGCTTATGATACCGATAACAGCGATGCTAGGTGAGAGAAGACGACAGTGAGGCCTGTTCATTCTTTGTTTCTTTTATCAGTACCATGCTTTCAACAAAATTATTCATTACCCGAGACTTTCTGCTGCCCAAATGCCACTTTTTTCACAAAATAAATTAAATTCCATTGTAAAAGCATAAGGAGAGAATAAGTGCTGCAACTTCTTCACCGCGTTTTGATGACCACATGTAAAGCATTAGGAACACTTTAGGCGTTTGTTGGCACATCTTTGTTCTTCACCTATAATCATCCTCATGTACGTGGAGTTCTATGTCGCCAGTTGCAGGGATTTAGGTGGACTTTGATTTGGCTGGACTGTGGACCTGATAAAAGTCCACAATGAACTTTTTGTTATGCATTATGAACTAAAATACCTAGTCTCATTGCTTCTGCGTTGGAACCATAAGCACCGTTAACAGGTGTTTAGCTTATGATGTTTTTATAAAAGACCAGCTGCTGATAATTTGTGGGGTTTTACATGCCAAAACTACATAACGAGGCACACCGTAGTGGAGGGCTCCATCGAATTTCGATTACTTGGGTGCTTTAATTTGCTCTAACATTGCGCAGTACATGGACCTCACGGCCACGACGGTCGCTTTTCACCTTTGGTGGCCAGGACCAAAGAGGAATATTTTGGACAGCAGCCACGCAATGTAACTTGCCGTAACCACTAACACAACACAAAGCGACAGACCACTTGCTCAATTACCTAATCACAATGCCGTTTCAATTGTGAAAGTCATAAATGCTCATGGTAACCTTCATCCTATGCTAATGGCAGCAATGAAGACATTTAGCTGTGAGGTTTGTCTCACATTTATTCTACCTAAATCTGATTTTGAAATGACATCGCATCACTGAAAAATTTGAAGCACACGGAGCATCTCGGGTCCCTTTTCTTGGTCATTAGATGAAAGCATTCTAGAGAAGTAACGAAAAGTGAACACTTGTGCTAAGCAAACGATTTGGAGCTTTGAGCAAACCACAATTGGTACTTAGTTGCCAAATAATGTGAATGCAACAGCACACGTTTGCCTAGCTCTTTCTACAAATGATACCACTGTGGCTTTGTTTCGAACCTCTTTCTACAAATAATACTGGCGTTTTCTTGTGAACACGCAGTGCTTAATTTTAGGCAAATATTAAACGTTGGAACTTATGCAAGCGTTAAGACAAACACTGGCCAGGCTATGGAGGGCGCTCCATTTTGGGAAAGAAAAAAAGAAGTCTGGAACCTGTATGTTTTGAGCAGCTTTTTTTTTGCCTTGGTGATCATCTCAAAAAATATGTGCTCAGGAAGTAATTTATGCATGTTGGTATTAAATGTGAAGCGTTTCTTTGTGGATTGCAGGCACTTTGAGCGTTTCTATCTACGTATCTATCTATCTAGCCGCCAACGTCTGGGTGCTCTCGTGATCGCCTCTTTAACTTGGTGTAAACCAAAATTGGCAGGGAAGGATAAGAGTTTGGGGAATAAGACTGTCTGGTCACGACATGACTATCATGAAAATCTTGTAGCGTACGTCGTCAAACCCTTTCCTCCGGACACGTGTGGCTTACACCTGTATGCCACGGGCCGTGGTACGTGGGTATGTGCCACAGGAGATTAACAGTTTATATCTGCCCCAGAACAGCGAGTACAGATGTAAGGAACTTAGATGTGAGAGCGTTAAGAGAAACTGACATCGGCAGCATAGACCCGACGAATGCAAAGATAAAAAATCAGGATCTCAGCAGGAATCGAACCCAAGCATTCTGCACAGCAATCAGCTATTCTACCACAGAGCCATGCCAGGTCTTCAAACTGCTTTGGAAAAAGGCAACATGCAGGCATAAGGTCGGTGCAACTTCAATTGGGATTCTAGTTCTGGCTATCTCATTTTATAACAAAGCAATAAACATTTCATATGTAAACCTACGACACAGGCGTCTTGCTGAGTTAACGTCAATTGTGGTTCCAATGCTTACTCCACTTTTATAGCAGTCTAATAAACATTACATTTGTATTCCTATGATTCTGCAAGCTATATTCAAGCGTTGCTCGGCCCCGGGGGAATACGCTAACAAAAGTTGCGTGTTATTTTCACATCGTCCCACCGTAAGGCACGCTTCGTTTGGATAATACTGACGCCTGTGCTTTAACGTGAGTGCTGACGTTATGTGAGACTCATTGTAGTCACTAGTAGGCGCCAGTGTAGTGGACTTTCCTGGTAAGGCCATGATGTGCACACAACTATTGCACTTAACGTCGATCCACTTCGTACCTCTTGCCTCAAAGCATAAAAAAAATCAGCATACGCTTCTGTATTACGCTTAGCATAAAGAACATCACGGACTAATACAAGAACAACATTTCAGTCTACCACAGCTGGTGCTGGTAGTGCTCACTCTAGTGGTAGCGTCTATACGCAACTATAAACAACCAGTCCTCACATTTGCATGTTTTCTAGATACGTGAATGTGTATGAAACTTCGACATATGTTTACTGAGTAAATACTACATTTATCCACCTCATAACGTTATGCTCATTTTGAAAAGTGCCACACAGCAAACTTCGTGATGCATGCTTCGCATATAATTGATTCCCATGGTACCCGAGATATGCCGAATTTTTTTAACAGTAGCAATGTGCACTTAAGCGACTGTTTTAGATGTTTAGAAAGTTCGATAAACAACTGTATCGCACACGAACACTATATGCTACTCTTTAACTGAAGCGCGTGCCTGAACACGACTTTGTTCAAAATATCTTGAACTAACTGTGATGCATTGACTTTGTATTTTAAATAATGCACCATTTTACGTACACTAGTTTTTAGGAAGGTCTATTTCCTATTTGGCACCCACTGTCCTGCTGGCAGTCAGCTTCCAAACATAATCACTTTCAATTAGGATATCAAGCAGTGACCACAGTGGCAATAAGCCGAAGATAGAATACTATAATGATTTTAATTAGCAATTGGTGACATGTCCCATGTAGTTGTTAAGAGAATTACAGGGCCTTAGCAATTATTTGCTTTTTATATATGATAAACACTTGAAAATGTGGGCTCAGTACATCTTTTAAAAAAATTATATTTTAAAAAGGCTGAGAAAGCTTACCAAGAGCTGTTACTTCATGCACTTTTTTCTACATCTGTAAAGCACGAAGCGTCACCTTCAAATATTCTTTTGAGCCAACAAAGACCACTGCAAAACCATATCTGGTATACAAAGTGTAAAATTACTGCGTGCTTTATTTCTATAACTAGCAATGTTTGAATACACTTGCCTGAAATCCCCTCTCTATTGCACACTGTCAATGTGCGGGTGTCGCTCTCGGTGCTTTCCACTTAGCAGCTGAATGCTTCTTTCTGGTTTTCCATTCAATCTAGTCGATAGACCTGCAAGAAGCAGAGTTCACATTTGTTATATTTTGCACAGGTATAGAATGCACATACATTACAGACTTTGCCATATGTGCTTGCCATATTCAGACTCCCTATGGAGAGGTGAGCACGTGGATTTTTTTAAATCTTGCTTAAAAATAGTGCGAAGCACATAGACATGAGTACCAATATAACCATTTACTCTGTAGCTAAATATTCTGCGTCAAGTTTACTATTGATTGCTAAGGTTTAATGTGCCAAAAGCCCAACATTATTGTGAAGCATGGCGTAATGAAGGGTTCCAGATAATCTCGATCACCTGGGGTTCATGGCCAAAACCTAACCTGCATCTTTCGGGTCAGCAGCCAAGTACCGTTACCCTAAGCTTCTGCTGCTTGTCATCAAGTTTATTTTTTCTCTCTGTAGGCCGAAGGTAGAATACATAAACAAGACTAACATAAGCAAAAAAGGCATTTAATGGGACTAATCACATCGGATGTGCAAGGCTTGTTAAGATGAGAAGCAGCAGCAATGTGTGGCCATTTAAAACTACTTAGCCAGAATAAGGAGCTACACAAAGCAATCAGGATGGCTTTGGTACACTCATAAAAAAATGAGGGTTCAAAAGTATGGCAAGGAAAAGGCAGTATGCCCTTCCTAGTTTTTGACTGCAATTGGAGTGTATTATAAGTCATTAGCATTAGCTAACAATATATTTACAAACCTTAAATTCATCATTGCGACACATGAAATTCCACTACTTTTGAGTTTTTAAAGCAGCTCAAGCAGAGTATAAGGAAACAAAGGTAAGAACAGCAGTTGGAACTTAGAGCTCACACTGTCATCTTCTCCCCTTCTACCGCTACCTTTGTTTCCTTTTACTCTGAGTTGTGCTAAACACTCAGATTTCATGGGATACAAACTCGCCCATAGTGCTACTCTTGTCCACTGCTTTCTTTTTGAAGGCAGCAACAATGCTCACAACTGCAAGTCCACTGATGGTCTTGTCGCAACTCCATCTCGTTGCAATCATCTGAAATAAGAAAGGTAGATGCATGGTGGCTTGTTTCAGAATGCAATAACGTTCCCTGCTTAACAAGAGACATATGGTCAAAGTAACCCTAAATTGGTCCAACAAAATAGCAATAAGAATTAAGCAAAATTTGCAAGGCAGAGACTTAAAGAAGGGAGAAATCACAGCAGCCTGCTACAGTGCAGTTCGATACATGTTTCCTCAAGGTGAAACTTCATATCTGAACAACTTTTTCTTGATCTGGGGCTCGCACCCAAGGCCTTAATAAACATTCAATAAGATTGCACAACTTAATAAACATTCAGTAAGATTGCACATTTAAAATTATTTTGGAATATAGTTCAAAGCAGAAACTGCCTCTAAAGTGTTTGGTGCAAAGAAGGAAGTTTTCAGAGAATGATATTGTAGTACACAGGTAGTTTTACAACTCAAGACGAGTTTGATGTTTCTTGACACGCTCACAACTGTCAATTAAGCCGCATTCATCTTTACTCACTGATGCACAGAATTAATCTGAGCCTACCCACTCCACTTCTGCACATTTGATGTGTTCAGAAATGTGTTTTAATTAACCCCTGCCTCCGCGGTGACCCACTCTCAGTAAGATACTCATTCACGAGTACAACCGTACAATCTCGCACCAGAACTAAATATGTATCGCACCGCGCTGCGATCCTAAAGCGTCTTCTTTCAAAGCACTAAAGGAAATTGCCGGGACGTCAGCACAGTGGCGATCAAGAAATCTGATCCGTGCCAGCTCGCGCGCTTCTCATCTTCAGCGCCTTGTTTTTGCGAGCGGGGGAAGCTAACTACGACGCCCCGACGAAATAGTCTCGGTGGGATAACCGCAGCTCACAGATGAATTTTTTTGAGATCGGCGAAAGCGATAGCGGAAGGCTGTATACAGGCTGCCCAACGAATAACCCTGCACGCATAGTCAAGCCCACGGTGCTTGACTATGCGTTCTACGTGCGTAATAAAACAACAGTTAGCAACGATTTCACGATCAGCAGTATACTTGATGAACTTGCGGCATAAAAGTGATTAATTTGGTCCGCGAAAATATACTTTCACTCAATATTCCGTAGTAGCGTGCTCAGCCGCAGCGTCTGAATTTTTTCTCCCAGTGCAGCGCGGATGTCATCTCTGACTGCGCTTTCATGTGCTATTTTTAGTAGATGTGAGCGATACGCAAGACCCAAATGAGCACCCCGTCAATGCACAAGTTCGTGCAAGGACACACCAAACAAGACGCGAATCACCAAGGCTAAACGAAGTAACAAGCACCGCCACACGATTCGGCAACGACGTTCCCAGGGCGACCAGTCATATACGGCAAGCTCTGCGGTTCAGCTACATGAACACCAAGAACGACGGCTGAACGTCGCCAAAACAACTCGCACAACATTAGCCTGAAATAATGCATGTTGCTGGGCGAGTAGACCGTACATCGTTAAACAAGGTGCCACGCAAATGAAACACGTACACGAAGAGAACGAGAACGGGCGCGATCTCGTTCCCTTCTTGTCCGTGTTTCTTTTGCGGAGCACCTGGCACGCCATATCGAAAGGCGGGCGCACGGGAACGCAGTGGGTCGGTGATTTGTGGGTATACAACTCCCTGACACCACAAAAACATAAAGTTATTGGAACTTACCGTACAATGCTTTGACAGGAGCCGTCGAGTATGCCACGATGTCGACGCTGCACGGCTGGACTTCGTAGCGAAAGCGCGGGAAGATATCCAATCCACCAGAACAAAACCGCCGCCGCCATTGCTCGTAAAAGCTCATTGTACCAAGCGACCAAGCCACCAACCCATTGCATCAAGCTACCATCGCAAGAAGTGTTCTCGAGCGCGATGGCGTCGTGCGGTGGTGCGATTGCCTCGCGGATTCCGAGCAAAGAAATAGTGCGTTCGAAGTTTTAATGCTGCAACAGCGAAATCACACTGGTACGGGCGCTTGTAAATTGTAGAATATAACCGCATTGACGAAAAACCAATCACAATAAACGTAACTACTTATCATGCCCCCTAATAAAATTCGGTTGGGAGATTGGTTCGGTACCGTTGACGCGCGCTACAGGATGCGGCGCTAACGGCGTTTGTGCGGCTTCGGTCCCGTAGGCAGCCCCTATAAATGTACGGTTTTTGCTAACAGTGTACCGTTCGTCGCGAGGCCCGCACTCATCTCCCTCGCGCACTTTGACCCGTGGGGGGTAGACGCCCGTTCGCGCGCGCGCTTATCTCACGGTGGCGGAAGAATGGGGCTTTCGCCGGAACGATTGCGGTGTAGTTACCGAGCGCACGAAGGTCACTTCGCTCGCGGCAGTACCCCCTCGTTTGCGAAAAGAACACGCTTTTCAAACACAGCGAAGTAACTGTGACACTTATTAGTTCGCGCTCGTCTGGACCTGTGAATACGTTTCGCGCGTCGTTTTTGTTTGAGCAGCGCGTTAAGTGTCGAGCTGTGAACGTTGTTAGTTCTCTCTCGTCCTGTGCGTGTTGTTTTCGTGCGTCATGTGTGCGTGAGCAGCGCGCTGCACGTTTCGACCTTGTTACGATCGCCATCGGCCGTCGAATTCCTTCGGCTGCTGCGAACCCGCCAAACAGTTCATTGTCCCGTTCCAGGCGAGGAATGCAGTCGAAAACGGCGTGGTTATCTCCCAGCCTGGCGTGAACAAAAGGGGTTCAGCCGACCGGTTCTGCACCAGGACCAGCGCGGACACAGAAGGCCATTGTGATCTCCGCTGCAAACGGTCATTCAAGCAAGCCCCGTGGTCCAAGCTACTGAGGTATTTGCTGTTGGGGCCGACAACAAGACTAATCCAACTGCCGCTGCACAACAAGAGCGATGTCACGGAAAATTAGAGAAGGCAGCGACAGCGAGGGATTGAATGAGCAACGTTCACTCCCCCTCTCTCCGTGGCCCCTGCTGCGTAGGGTACATTTCTACCGAGCCGTCCATTTCCTCGACACAAGCGCAGAGGGACTCTGCCCCCCCTGGCCGGAAGGATTCCTGGAACCAGCCCCAGCCGAGATCTGCAAACGTGTGCAAAAGTTGGTGCTGTGCGCAAAACCTTGGTGCTGTTTTCGTGACCGTATTTGGTCATCGTTTGGACGGTGCCCTCTCCACGTGCATCTATTGGACGTCGTTCCCCAGTCTCGTGGGTGGAGCTTCGAGGCCATCGGACACCGTATTGGATGAAGATGCGGACAATGCGCCCATGGTTGGCAACTCGGCGATATAAAAGCCGAAGACATCACTGTATTTTTCACTTCTTGTCATTCCTTCTCAACTTCTTGCTACTCTCTTCTCACTATGTAAATAAATCTCTGTCGTTTCCGTTCGAGCGCCTCTTCTCTCTGCAAGATAGGCTAGGGGACCGGCGGCGGGGCCAGCTACCTACGATGAGACCCGCCGGACCCGAGTCGCAACTACTGGCACCAGCGGTGGGAAGCCTCCTCTAACCACAGGTCCCAACAACCTGCTTGCCATTTGTCGCTTGACATTCCAATTTGTTGCTATCGCATTCATTGCTTCGCCTTGTGGCGAAACTGTTACATTTTTTTGTTCAATATAGCTGAGGATTTCCTATGAATTGGGCTTCAGAACATTGTTGTGTTCGAAAACAGGTTGATGTAGGGATAGTAATCGGATTCGGATAATAATCCCATCTACCAGAATAAATATAATCGAATTATAAAATGGACAGTTTTACTGTATTCCAACTGATGTAGCTTTATTTCACAAATTACTTGCGTGAACGGGAAAATGATGCACTGAAATTAAAGGAAGTTATTGCCGTGTACATCAAATGAGTAAAACATTTAAATATGCGGCAATTTTCGAGGCGTGGGTACAGGGTGCATTAGACTCCACCGCAATACAAAAGTGACAAGAAAAAGTGACACCAGGTTCAAGTAGGGTGCGTTGGGGGGGCTAGTTGGTACGACATTAAAACAGTAAGGAACTGCGCGGTTGACGGAACACAAGTAGTAGTGCGCCTGTCCTGCGCCTGTCCTGTGTACTACTACTATTTGTGTTCCGTCAACCGCGCAGTTCCTTACTGTTTTAGTTGACGCCATGGTTCGTGCACATGGGGATGATGAACATACAGAGTGTCTCAGCTAACTGCAGCCAGAGTTTTAAAATATACCGAAGCGCTTTATGACGACCAGATCAATACAATTACGGCGCTCAAGCGGGTATGCCACGTGGTATTTTAACATGAAAGTGTTTTATGCTGGGGTTCACCACGACTTCACTGACGTATTTTCGTCACGGATATCACGTTGTAAAATATACACTAACAGATGGCGAAGAAAAAAACTAGAAGAAAAAAATTCCGCCGCCGGGAGTCGAACCTACGGCCCCTACTTCTTGAACGCGCGGCGCGAAACGACTCGGCCACAAAGGACACGTTCAACGGCATTTCCCAACGGCGAGCTATTTATATACACCATTTGCCGTTGGCGGTACACAGAGCGCGTTGGCTTCAGCATGTTTTCGCCATCACTAGCGAGATGGTGCGACGGGCTCGAAGGGCGCGCTTTAAAGATCGTCGCCCCGCGCGTTGCGATGTGCGCCCGCTTATGTCGCGATGGGAGCGGTTTGTACGTCTTGTGCTCTCACCGCAAGTTAGAGAGAGCACGAAGGTCACTGCGCTCACTGCAGCGGCCGCTTATGCGAAAGGAGCGCGCCGCTCACACATAAAGAAGGTACAGCTGTGAATGTTTTTCGCGCTCGTCCTGTGTATACTTTGTGCGTTCGTTTCGTGCGTCCTCCTTTGTGTTTGAGCAGCGAGCTTTAAATGTCGAGCTGTGGCAGTTGGTTCGCGCTCATCCTGTGTATGTTCTTTCCGTGGGTCCTTTTCTGATTGAGCAGAGCGTTGCATGTTTGGAGCTACTTGCCATTCTTCGCGTGGCATTACAATTTCTTGCGAAAGCATTCATTCCTTCGCCCTTGTGGCGAAACAATGCACAATCAACCCTCAGCTACTTCTGTGAAGGCACGTTTCACTTTCATGTTATATTGATTCCTATACAGAGGGATCAGCCATGTTTTTCGGCATTTCGTGGGCATCTGCTGGAAGCAGAAAAAACAACGCTACTAATTACTAGACAAAAACTGTATAATTGGACGTTATTACAACCGATCTACAGTTTTCTCTTCAGAATTTCTCACCCAGCTTCGATGCTTTAGAAGCGCGTACATTTATCTTGCTCAGTTAAACAAGCAAGCAGAACAAAAAACAAAAAAAAGCAGATACTGTGACTTACTCCTCGCAATGGTCGGCAACCTGCAATTGCCGCGTCCTCATAATGTGCGTAGGCATATTTTTAAGCTCTGGCTACAGCTGGCTGCGACACCCTGTATATCTTTTAAAGAAAATTAAATAAGAAAAAAAAACATGGGTGATCCCTCCGCTATAGAAATCGTAGGAATAGCACGAAAGTAAAACGTGTCCTTACAGAAGTAGTTGAATATTTACTGTATATTGATATCAGAGAGCTTGCGCTATGTCTATTTGTGTTTGGCAGCTATAGCACCGTTTAACGCGAACCCACCCTGACTCTTGCTGGTACATCTTTATTCCGGCAATTAAAGTCCGAGATCGATGATTAAATAAACCCTTGTAGTAGCTGTAGTAGCTAGCGGTGAGAGCGTAATCAGAGAAAGCAGTGTGACAGCCAGTAGAGCGTCGATGATTGGACGCAGAACTAAGGCTAAGGTCACCATCCCACAGCATGTTAAAGAGGTATTCAACACCATGGCTAGACCAGAGGGAAACGCAACACGCGTCATGTCTCCCTGTAGAACAGCCGCAATTTTTCTCGGGCGAGGGGAAGCGGAGAAAGCGGTGTTACAGCTAGGCGAGGCCGGCGCGCCTCGTAGAGCTATTTTTGGTATGGATGGATGCTATGGGCGAGGCCGACATTTTCGCGGAGGCCACAGCCAGAATGCATTACTTGAATTTACCACTCCCAGAGGGCGACACCACAGCGCCGAGCAAGAGAACAGTGAGAGAAAAGTGTCGGATATAAAAGGCTTGTTTGTAACGCCTCCAGAGTGTTTCACCGTGGCCCAGTGGTTAGCGTGCCCGGCATCTGTTATCGCGGACCGAGTGGTCGTGACTTTCGACGCCCGTTGATGCACCTTTTAAAGACGATAGTCTTTCTTGGGATACTTCATCGCAGAAATTTTGGTCTGTCTGTCTGTCTGTCTGTCTGTCTGTCTGTCCCTCGATTCAGCCACCCGGCCAAAGTTTAACCACTTTCTGAACGCCCATTCATCTTGCACAAGCGGCTGCGTTCATACTTGTGAACATTGTCGATCAAAAAGCAAATGTTACGCATTACTGAGGCGCAACATCAATACGTTAGTATTAGATGGTGTGTTGCTTTATTATAAAATACATAGATACGTAATTTTAAAGACTCTAGTGTTTTTTAGGCTGCGCTGAAAATGCGACGCTATGCACAAAGAGCCCTGGCAGGGGCCCTGGGTTCTGCACAAGCTCGCGTTTCCCGATGCTACTGCCAGATGGCGTCCATATCTCACGCAGCGCCTCCTCTATATTATCAATGCCAGCCAGATGCGGCCGATTCAACGTAGAGGCGGCGCTGTCTGAGGCAAGTCAAAACATAATAGTACGGCCGGCAGAAGACTATCGTCTTTCGACGACATTTGCAGCGAAGTACGCAGATACGCGGGCAATTTTTAAATGCGAATGCATTTCATAGTCGGGCTATGTCAGGCATCCGGCGTTGGCGTTGTGCGGCGTTGTCCGCGGAGGAGGAGGAGGAGGATAGGTTGAGGAGGTGTGCGCGCCGGCAGGTGTTAGATGTGAAGCATCTTATGGCGAAGCTTAATCCGGTGGTGGTGGTGTGCGGCGTGACCACCCTTACTGCGCATGCGCAAACCCTTTCAAAAAAATAAAAAACCTCCTCTCTCCCTCTCTCTCCTCTAGGCATCCATCCCCGCGGCAACCACACCCTCACTGCGCATGCGCCTCCCCTGCTACGCTCCCCCCCCTCTCTCCTCTAGGCATCCCTTCCCGCGCCGTCCACACTCTCACTGCGCATGCGCGTCCCACCTCTCTCTCCTCTCCTACGCTCCCCCCCCTCTCTTCTCTAGGCATCTCTGCCCGCAGCGTCCACACTCCCACTGCGCATGCGCGCCCCCTCTCTCTCTCCTCTCCTACGCTCCCCCCTCTCCCTCTCTCGACTCGCGACGCCGACACAGGCAGCGTCTGCTAGCGAGTTTGCTGGCAGACGCTGCCTGTGACTGCTAGCGTCTGCTGCTCGCTAGCAGACGCTAGTCTGCTAGCGAGCAACGTCTGCTAACCGACTGCTCGCGCTGCACAACCGTTCACTGGCCACCCCGTATATATGGCAATGGATCTTGACCTCCAAGGTGGTGCCGGTGGGAGATTTCTCCTGTGCGTTGTTGAACAATAAAAATTCGCAGCGTGCGCCTTAACTAAAAACGGACTGCGAGTCTCTGTGTCCTGTCGGAGTCTTCTGTCTCTCATTGCACATTAGCAGCGATTGGTATGTTCCAGTAGGAAACAACGCTCCATCGCTGCTTGCTTTACGCATCCCCAGTTTTAAATGCGAATGCATTTCTTAGTCGGGCTATGTCAGGAATCCGGCGTTGGCGTTGTCCGCGGTGGCCTCGGCAGGTGTTATAGTGAGTGGAGAGCCCCGCACGTGCAACATAGAAAAGTGAAAACGTCTCAAGTAAAACAAATGCAAATACCTCACTGGCGTTCGCTGCGCCCTGTCCCCAAGAGCTAAGTGTAGAAAATGAAGGAGTATTTTTTTATATTTCACGCAGAAAATACGAACGAAATTTTGGGACTACATTGATTAGCGGCGTGATGCGCGGGATTTGGCGCTGTAGCCTTCGCTTCATTGCCAGGAAAAGTCCGCGAATATAGCGAGCCTCGATAGCCGAGAGGTTACGACGCCCGCCTTCGGACCATGCGGACGCGGGTTTGAGTCCCGCCTAAACAAGAAATTATTTTCGCCAAGAATTTCTCTCTTTGTTTATCTTTCAATTTTTTTTCTTTCTCTCTCTCTGTACATATTTTTTCGACCATCAGGGCTATTACAGATTACAACGGACGAATCGGCGCACGTGTTCTGATAGTGAACAGAAGAGGAAGAAAAGAAAGGCGACGAAGAAGAGGACAAAGAGAGCGCGTGCCGGTTGATGAGGATCATAACCGTCTTTCTCTGACAGGCGGCAAAGCTCGACAGTAATAGGGGTGCTATTCTGGACAATCTCAAATTCCGCCATTAGCCAGCTCAGATTGGCCCAGATGGCTGTCACGGCCTCTCTCAATGACATAAAATGCCGCCATTACGAAATTAACAAGATGACGGAATTCGACAGTGACCGGAATAGCACGCCTGCTCTGCCGCAAATTTTTTTGGCCCGAACTCTAAGAAACGCAACTTACAACAACCCTTTTCTTGCATGTACGATCAAAGCCTGCGAAATTTCATTCTGAATGTAGTTTAGTAGGAAATGTTTGTCCTTTTAAGGCTATAGTGGTAACGTCGGCTCATGTGCGGGCTTTTGCGTAAATAAATATCCATAGAACAAACATTGATGCGTATCGTGTACTCTTTAGTTGTCGTGCAGCTTGTTACGAACGATGAAATATACTTCACACCAATGTTGCAGCTACACAGGCAGCTCTATCCTTCGCGATTAGGAACAACGCCTTGAAATACCAGCGATTAATATACTGTACAATGTAGTGTAGTCCACGAGTTGTCGACCAATCAAATTGTGTTGACATGTCTCATCTTATAAAGTGTATATCATTATGTAAATGATCCAAGCTACACCATTTGAGCTATTGTCGTTTCGTTCATACACAGCTCCTGTTTGGTCTTCGTATTTACACCCCACATGTTAAGACGTGCAGGTTTCATTGTGCTTGTATTTTATATAATTATTGAAAAGGGATATCATTCCAGCAGTTGACTCCGGGCAAATGTTACTATAATTGTGTGCTAATCACAGATAATGTTGTGATTACAAAAACCACAACTAACGCATAAAATGAAAATAAAGACGATATGTCTCTTTCATTCCTCGTAAATCTGTTAGCTTGGCAACATCTTCTGTTATTCATAATCTTTTACTGGGGTTGATCACCATTTATTTTTTTCCAGAAAGCACAAGGTAAACGCTGATACCTTATTGAAAGTCTATTGGCTGTTAGCATTCGCTATTGCGAAGGGGTGGGCTCGCGGTACGAGTGATCGCCATGCAATATCTCTGCACTGTACGAATGTATGTAAAAGCTCCTTCGTGGAGCAACCCATAATGGCGTAATACTGGATAGCCACAGCATTCCCTTATTATCCCAGACTCTGCGGACGGGCGGAGGAAAGGTGCATTTCTCGCCCTTTACTCCATGGAAAGAACGGCCGCTCTTTTATTACTGCGTATTCCTGTACACTCACAGTATCAGAGAACAGCACGTGTTGAGCCACTGCTTTCAACGTGCCTAGGCGATCGCAGAGAGAAATAATCCCACCTACTGCATTGCCTCAATGCGCCAATGTATAGCCTATAAAAGCACGCACAACACACATTGCTTTCTCTGAGACAGGGATTCCTACCGAGGGGCAAGTGTCTGAGACGTGTCTTCTGCAGAGACAATTGCGAGATTTTTTTGGCGGCGAATAGCAAGTAGCAAGACGTCGTCTAGCGAGCGCCCAACCTTGATATTGCGCATGTCGCAACTGCAACATGCCGCGGCATTCATTCTTTGTTTGGCACCCTTCAGCATCCACAGTTTTACGAAACAGGCCCTGTCCTTTGATGTCGCAACCTAAGGCGCCCGCTATAGATACATATCTTGAAATATCTGCGTTTAGCCAACGTCGTGTCTTTACGTCATTTGCAGACTACTCACACATATATACACTTTGGGGAGCCATGGTCAAAAGAGCGAGGTCAGTTACCTCATAATCGTTATCAGTTTAACTTGTAATTGCCTACTACGCTGCCTTTTCGACTTTTAATGTCGATGTTACAACGTTCATTCGCACTTTTGCACTTCTATATGTTTAGTAGTAACTTGTACTGCTTTAACGTTTATGGTTAGGTGTGGCATTCACGAAATCTTATTCCTTCCGCATTGGAATGGCCGACAACGCTATTTGCGATGCCTGTCGTTGCGAGGAGACGAACCGCCACAATCCTGTATGACTGTCCGGTGTATAATGTTCAGAGACAGTCACTGGCGTCCGCTCTAGCGCACTTTGACAATAGACAAATGTCTGTTGAAACTATTCTGGCATGTCGTCGACACAGGACATCGCAGCTGAAGGTGACGAAGGCACTACTGAGGTTTTAGGAAAAACCGACTTGGACAAGCGGTTGTGACAGTGATGTCGCGTACCACGCCAGAGTGATGGACTGTGACTGACTGTGTGTTTGTCTGTGTGCTGTGTTATGTGCTATCTTTCATTCTCTTTCCACTCTTTCCTCTACTTCTTTCAATGGCCCCGTCCCGTTCCCATGTCAAGGGTAGCAAACAGGTTATCCTGGACTGCTTAACATCCCTGCCTTTCCTTCTCTGCTGTTTCTTCTCTCTCTCTTATCAACTAAATTTTAACGCGACAGCGTTGAAAAGCTCGTTTCGCAGAAATTCCGGCGTCGGCGTCGGTGTCGGCGTCGTTGGTTGTGAGCGAAAAATCATCATCTTGTCCGTGACCGAAAAATCCGAGAAAGATGCAAACAAAATAAATAACAAAAATTTTCGGGTCTGCGTCATAGGTTGGCAAAATAAATGGAGCTCACTCAGACTCATTCAATAAATATATTTTTCGCTTAGGACTCACTCGGACTCAGACTCACCAAAATTTTGCTGAAGCAGACTCACTCGGACTCAGACTCACGAAATTTCTCTCCAACCAAACTCACTCGAACTCAGACTCACCGGTGTTTTCGTCATCCAGGCTCACTCGGACTCAGACTCAATAAACTTTTCCTCAAACGGACTCACTCGGACTCAGACTCATGAATATTTTCGTCAACCTGACTCACTCGGACTCAGACTCATGAATATTTTCATCAACCTGACTCACTCGGACTCAGACTCACCAAAATTTTTTCAAGCGGACTTACTCAAACTCAGACTCACCAAAATATATCTCAGCCGGACTCACTCGGACTCAGACTCACGAAAATATTACTCAGCCCGACTCACTCAGACTCATACACATGAAAATATAACGAAAATATAACTCAGCCGGACTCACTCACCAAAATATTTGTCAGCCGGACTCACTCGGACTCAGACTCACCAACATTCTCCTGAAGCGGACTCACTCGGACTCACAGACTCGCCTAACTTTTTCTCAACTAGACGTACTCGGACTAAAAATTAGCAATATTCGATTTGGCCCGGCTCATCCAATAAATGTCGAAGGAGCGCCATAAAAAAGCTTATGTATAGAATAACACATGTAAAGGGTTCACAAGTGCCAGGCAACCTTCAAAATATATGATAGCTTTCAACATACAAAAAGAAGTTATTTCCCGTGCATCGCAATGTCTATCGTAAAGAGAAATTCAACATTAAACGCGATTTTTGCAATATTGAGAATGTTTTCTTTAAATATAAGAATGGGTCTACGGACCTTCGAGGAACATTAGGTTTTCATTCCTGTTACCTTTGAAATGCGCTATGCGCACGCGCCGTTTGTTTTCAATGGGCGAGCGCGTACGTGCGTTTTTGGCAGACCCAATTATAAATCAAGTCCTTTCTTACGCGTTGCCGTTTCAAGGCCTAATCACGCTACTTGGGAACGAAGAAAGCTTGACATTACGTTATGGCGCTTTTCTAAACACGTTCATGAAACTGCCAATGGTCTTGCAGTCGATTTACCGCTTATTGAGGACGCGAAAAAGAAAATAATATGAGGCGGCCATCTTTTGCCGAATCGAGCTCACCACCCTTGAAAAGTTTTGGAAACATGGTTATAGGTTGCACGGTTATGGCTCTCTAAAGTTTCGAAAACACCTGATACGATAGTCTTTTGGTTGTGGTACTTGACTGCCGACCCGAAGATCACGGCATCGAATACCGGCCGCATTTTCGATGGATGACGAAACGCTTGAGCCATGTGTGCTTATATTTTTGGCGCACGTAATGAACCCCCAGGTAGCCAATATTTCCGTAGCCGTCGACTACGGCGCCCCTCATAATCACATCACGGTTCTCGGACGTTAAACGCCAATAATGATTATACTAGCGTTTTGAATCATAGAAATGCTAAGTTCGGTTTTAGTCGATGTCATGCTTTCGCAAAGTGATTGCGGATAATAGAGGTTGGTATTTTATGTCGCAAAGCCAAGATGTGGTTGTCAGAGACGCCGTAGTGGAGGGCTCCAGATATTTCGACCACCCAGGGTTCTTCAACGTGCATCTTAATCTTAGTACACGGGTTGTGACTGCGTTTGTTTCTAGCAAGATATTTTTCTGAGCCGGCTAAGAACCAGTTGTAACTGTTAGTGACTACTCTATCTCTAAATAATGGTAAAGAGTCGTATCAGTGCCACGCTGGATACGGACACAAGGCAAAAAGGAACGTGCATAGGCGCGCCGATGAGAGCCGGCCAGTGTGTTCAAAGGTATGGTCGAAGCTTTTTACATGGTCTGGTACAGACCATGCAAAACGAGATGGCAATTTTCTGCTTTCCAAAAACCCCAATTTCTGACAGTCAAGCTGATTGCATGAATGTCGTATTGAAAGGTGGGGACGCGGACGCCGCTTCACAGTGATCGTATACTATAGTCCCCAGAAAGGACAGGAATATTCATTTCTAAGAACAAAGTCACTGGACAAGGCGCTGAACTGACAACTGGAGGGTTTACTACAAACCAGACGAAAATAAGTTCGCATAGCTAACCCTGCGCTATCAGCAATTTTATTTCTTTTTATTTTCACTGCGTCGCTATTATATCTATCCTTAATAACTTACTATTTGTATTGTTTTTACTTCGATGTAACTGCTAATCTCTTACGCATTCTCAAATGCACAGCTCCCCTCTGTAATTCCTTCGGACCTTCAGGGTACTATTAAATAAATAAATGATTGAGGAGCCTATTTTCAGCGGGTAAATGGGGCAGCGAAGGTTGCCATAACGTACTGTTTTTCTTTGCAGAATAACAGACTGATGGCCAATTGGTGTGGATTCATAATGACATCTAGTGATTCATGAAACATATGAGAAATGCGCTAATTTGTCTCCCATGAGGAGACACTGCTCAGCGACTTATGATCGAAAGCCAGTGCTACAACGAATACAAAATGAGTGAGATGAAGGCAGGACATGCGCTTTTTTTTTCTTTCCTGCTTCAAAGGCTACATTCTTGAAAGATGCAGGGAGGGGGTTAAGGGATGGAGAGCAGTGCTCGAGTCTCATATATTTATGAGACCGCTTCTTATCTTCATACTAGCGCATACTCCTCCCCCCCCCCCCTTCTATCTTCCCATTGAAGTTCTGAAACAAAATTTTGAAGGCTAGATAATATGTGGGATAGATTTGTGTATACACAAGCGTATCACCTACGAAATATCAACAGATAATATAGCCTAGGACGTATTTAAAATCGATTTTAAAGTTCCTATCGCCCCACTGCAGCGAAACGTGCCTTCGTTTATTGTGTAAACAACCAACCACCCGCTGCGTCACGAGTTTAAATATAAAACTCCAACCAAAATCACCAATCGTCACCCCAGCAGCGGATAGAAGAAAGGAAGACAATAATTCGTGACCTCTGCACCAACGGCTACACAAAGGCGTTTATTCGCAGCGCCCTCCGTAAGAGAAAAGACGGGGGAAACGTGACACCAACGGCGCCGCAACGACGCCGCGTGTCGATCCCCTACATTGCGGGCGCCAGCGAAGCAATAGCCCGTATACTAAGAAAGGCAGGGGTCGACTTTTCCCACAAGCCATCCACCACCATCGGCAGTTTCATCCCTCGGCCCAAAGACAGCGCATCTGCGGAAAAAGCGCAGTGCGTCGTGTACCGGATCACGTGCGCCGACTGCCCCGCTTCCTACATTGAGGACACAAAGAACTTCCATGAAAGAATGCGACAGCACAAGAATGACCTCCGTCACTTGAACAGCGGACGGAGCGAAGTGACAGAGCACTGCTAGCGGTTTGACCACCATACCAGTCCCGACGGCGCGGTGATTTTGGAAAAAGAAAGGAACCTTCGCCGGCGGCCTCTCCTCGATTCCTGGTACATTGGGCAGACAGCGGGAAACACCGACCACACCACGGGGGGCACTGCCCTACCTCTACTGCCAGGGCTTGCGACGACTCACAGCAAACAATCCCGCTTGGCAAGAAGGCGTTGCACATCTCGGGCCTTCTCACCCCTGAACAAGAAGCCGATCATGCTTCGAAACGTCGCGGTTTCTTAAAATAAATTGTGGCTGGAGTTTTCTCTTTTCTCCAGTTTTCTGTTATCCCAACCAGAGAGACTTCTGCCGAATGTTCACTTTTGAAAGAATTCAGATATTTGTGTTGCAGGCCCCAAGCCTAGAGTGTCGAGCTTGTTGCTTCGTTTTGTACTTTCCTTGCATTCCTTGGGGGGTATTAGGAGCTCGAAAGCATGGTACGGGAAACGAGCCTGGGAAACGCCCGTGCCATGAAGCTTTTTGCCGTGTGGCTTCGAGGAACACAATGACGGCTGAGGGACCACCGAAAGTGCTTCGGCGCGTCAACGCTGTCTATGAATGGAAAGGTGTTTGAATAGGAAAGAAAAGAAAGAAATACGAAAAAAGACGGGTTTTGCTTGAGTCGGCAAGGACTGAACTGCAGGCGTGCTGGGAAAATATGGCAGCAATATCTCCCAAAGAGAGTCTAGAATTCGAAGAGGTCATTAAAGTTTAAAAGCTTTTTGAATTGCCGAGAGGTAACATAATTCTTTGACCACACTACAGCCCGAAGAAATTTGTTTTTGCAAGTGATGAAGCGTCGCGTATGGCATGAATGGTGCGTTTCTACCCCCCTTCCTCCTTGAAATCCGGTCGCTACAACTTTCGAGGTACCACGGGGGCAAGCTTTATCTAGACACTTTAAATAACGCAGCCGCTGTTTAATTGGTAGCGAATGACATGACGAAAGCCGATGCTCTGTGTCGTCGCTACATTTTTAACAAAGCTTGAAATTCGGTGAGATGGTGCATAGCTACTGGGAAATTTTTGAGCGCGAAACAATGCATTCACGAGTCATTCAAAAGCGCCCGTCCTGTCTCTCTCGTACTTGTGAATGTCTTGTTTGGCGCTCAAAAATTTCCCAATTGCCAGATTTATTCATGGAAAAACCGAAGCGGCATGTAAAGACACAAGCGGTTCAGTGCAACAGAGAGCGAAGGGGCACTCTATGCTCGCGAATCGTGCTGCTTTGTCGTATTTGAATCCGCATGAATGATGAAGCTCGAACATTGCACTCATTCTCCGTTGATTAGGTACACAATTGTAGATCAAAATCAATGTGGATCACGATATCGCATAATAAAAGTGGCCTGGAGTTGTACATGTGTCAGAACATGCTGCACAGCCCACTTACATGCCCTCGTATATGAGGGCATGGACAGCTTGATAACTTGAAAAAATAATTTCTAGGGCTTTACAAGACAGTATATCTATACGATTACAAGGCACGCCATAAAAGGAGGCTATAAATATTTGTAACCATAGGTCGGCAAAATAAATGGAGCCCACGCAGACTCACTCAATAAACGTTTTTCGCTTAGCACTCACTAGGACCCAGACTAACAAGAGTTCTGCTGAAGCGAACTCACTCGCACTCAGACTCATTAATATTTTCTTCAACCGGACTCACTCGGACTCAGACTCACCAAAATTTTGCTGAAGCAGACTCACTCGGACTCAGACTCACGAAATTTCTCTCCAACCAAACTCACTCGGACTCAGACTCACCGGTGTTTTCGTCATCCAGACTCACTCGGACTCAGACTCACAAAAATTTTCCTCAAGGAGACTCACTCCGACTCAGACTCATCTAAGTATAACTCAGCCGGACTCACTCGGACTCAGACTCACCAAAGTATAACTCAGCCGGACTCACTCGAACTCAGACTCACCAAAATTTTCCTCAAGCGGACTCACTCGGACTCAGACTCACCTAAGTATAATTCAGCCGGACTCACTCAGACTCAGACTCACGCCTCATCTGAGTCTGAGTGAGCCTGAGTGAGTCGACTCATGAGTGAGTTTGCCGACCTATGGTCTGCGTGGCAAGCAGGTGTTCTACCACACAGCGATGCCTCTGCTTGGAAATACTGTGAAAGTAACTTCCTCTGCTTGGAAATGCAGTGAAAATAACTTCCATGCTTCGCAAACGCAAGCGTCTTTTTATATAGGCGTCGCAATATAACATGTAAAAATTGGGGGACCCTTAAGCTTCGCCTTTAAGAGTTGAACGCGATAGCGATATCCCGTCCCTAGTGCGTACTTCAATCACTTAGTGCATACTATGTAATGGGTAGTATGCTTTAAACCAGGAGAAATTATGCGCGGCAAATGTGGGAAATGTTTTCGAACTTGCTATGCACCCACTACGTCGTGTTAAGGGAATACGCGCAGTAAGGTGTGTGCCGTTTGTAATGGGTGGCTGGCTTTAAACTATGGAATCGTTATGATAGTCACATATTCTGACGCCCGATGGCAATTTACGCTTGTACCACGCAATATTCCTGGGATATTACATGTTATATTGCGACGCCTATATAAAAGACGCTTGCGTTTGCGAAGCATGCAAGTTATTTTCACTGCATTTCCAAGCAGAGGAAGTTATTTTCACAGTATACCCAAGCAGAGGCATGGCTGTGTGGTAGAACACCTGCTTGCCACGCAGACGACCCGGGTTCGATCCTCACTCGGACCCGAAAATTTTTATTATTTATTTTATTTGCATATTTCTCGATTTTTCGGTCACGGACAAGATGATGATTTTTCGGTCACGGACAAGATGATGATTTTTCGCTCACAACCAACGACGCCGACGCCGACGCCGGAATTTCTGCGAAACGAGCTCTTTAACGCTATCGCGTTAATATCCCAGGAATATTGCGTGGTACAAGCGTACATTGCCATCGGGCGTCAGAATATGTGACTATCATAACGATTCCGTAGTTTAAAGCCAGCCACCCATTACAAACGGCACCCACCTTACTGCGCGTATTCCCTTAACACCACGTAGTGGGTGCATAGCAAGTTCGAAAACATTTCCCACATTTGCCGCGCATAATTTCTCCTGGTTTAAACCATACTACCCATTACATAGTGTGCACTAAGTGATTGAAGTACGCACTAGGGACGGGATATCGCTATCGCGTTCAACTCTTAACTCTTTCCAGCACGGTGGTCACCCCAGGTAACCACCTTTTCTTGATTTTTTCCTGTTGAAACACGTGAGCCCCGAGTGTCGGATTTTAAATGGCGCAGTTTTTAAAGCATTTGCCAATCTTACAAATATGACGATACTTCGTTTGGGCTTCAATTTGACATGTTACGTTTGTTTTCTTCCGGCCGCCGTCGTCCTCAAGGCGCGCTAGACGGTGGACCTGAGATATTTTTATAGATATAAAAGTATGTCTTGTCTTTATTGCGTTGATAGTGCAGGACTGTATGTTTTATGAGTAGCTAACACTAAGGAATATATAAATGAAGAGTTGTGCTCAGTCAGTACAAAGCGCCATGTCTCTGAAGTTGGTGGTCACCTGGGGTGACCACCATGCATGAAGGGTCTTGGAAGGCCGGTAATACATATTATGGGACCGGCGGCTGCGGGCGCGCTGACCGTGGAAGAAGAGAACGATGAACGATTGGGCGCACGCAGCTTGCGCACAGCGGCCGCTGACAGTCAGTCGCGGCCAAGGCTTCGACGAGTAAATTTGTGCCTCGGTCTCCCCTGTAAGGGGTACCAGGCCAGCCGCCGCCGAAAACCCCACAATATATACAGGGTGTTTCAAGAAATGTGTCCACTATTTTTAAAAAAAATAGCTAAGTGCGGTATTTGCTCGCCGTCTTCACAATTGCTTTTTCTGTAGCGGCAGGCATCTTAAGATGGTTGAAGACATGATTTGAGACAGTAATTAAGAAAGCTATATAATTAACTTTTTAATTAGCGGAGTTAGGTGGTTAAGTCCAATGGGAGGATTAAAGTCCTTCATGCGAAGAACCCATTTCAGGTTTGAGATTTCGAAAAAGCGGCCTCTATAATTATTGTGGCGTAATGAAATTCAGGCAAATTCAGGCAAGTCGGAACTTTCCTGAATTGTGCGATTCCTGATATCGACCTTACGCGTTGTCCAGCAGATCGCCTTTAGCCCGCCAAAATGAAATATTGCAACGAAGCGCCCGTAGCAAGTGTACTACTTATGTACTGTTCTTATTATGTCGATAACGTAGGACATGATGTCGTCCGAGTTGCTAATACCAAGAAATCTAGAAATGAAAAGCTGTACTCAATCAGTATACTGAGCACCGTGTCGCTGAAGTTGGTGATCACCTGGGGTGACCACAATTCATGAAGGGCCTTAGAAGGGTGGTAATATATTATTTCCTATCCTTCTAACGGAGGTGTCTTGCAAGATACGAGCGCCCTCAATGAGATGGATGTGCGCGACATACAATTTCCGTTTGCTCCTGCGGGGAAATAAAGACTGCTTGCGACCTTTCACTGAAAGTGACCAGTAGACCCTTACTGCATGGTGGTCACCTCAGCTCATACCTTTTGAACTAAAATACCCAACTTTTTTTTCCCTTCTGTGAAAATCATTTTCTGAAAAAGAGTTCAACATTTTTTCAATAAAACTCTGTTTCCCGCCAAAAATGGAGTTCTGTTAATGAAAGAGTTAAAGGCGAAGCTTAAGGGTCCCCCAATTTTTTAACTCAGCATGTGTACTCGCACAGGCGGACATGGGCGGAACATATCTCCCTAGATAAAAAATGCCCCCCACCTCCTCGAAGGGAATCGTGAGGAAATGCGAATGCATTTCGCGCGCGCTTTACTCCATTTATATATGGTGGTTGTGGTTCGAAGAAGGAAAAGGCGCCTAATTTCTGCAGCCCGGTCGGGAGCACGGCGCAGCGCCTGTTTTTTTTTTTGTTGTTTTTTTTTTTGCTTTTCTTGTGTTTTTATTTTTTTCTTTTTTTTAAATTTTTTTTTCATATATAGCTTCGCCGAGCTCCCGCGATGCGAGCGCCCTCACGCGTCAGAGCGTGCTCCTCCTCTCCACTCACTCTCCGCTACTCCGCCCGCACCACGTGCTCCGGTTGCTAGGGGCGAGGATAAACGCGCGCGCTCGCAGCTGTTGCTATGGGAGAGGGAGTGAGAGCGGAGAGAAAACACCTGCCGCGGACAACGCCAACGCCGCACAACGCCGGATGCCTGACATAGCCCGGCTATGAAATGCATTCGCATTTAAACTACGTTATGGACTTCGTCTCAGCAGTCATTGCAATAGAGGGATTCTCTTGATTAGGGTAAATCTAGCTTTTCATCTAAGCGACAGTCCTATCGATGGTTAAGCAGTAGTGCTCATTCATAAATATTGTCCTGTTAGCTAGCAACCGTAGTCTGTCTTTTTATATTATGTTGCTATGCGAGCTTCTTCGTCGTCGTTCATATAACCGACCCCTTAAAAGTGTGAACACTGCCTTGCGCGCGCTGCGTCGGAAGGTCGAACATTCACGAGTATTTTAAATGCAACGCGAACAATAGACTTTATTCGGAACAAACGCGGCCTCCGACGGTAAAGCTCGAATTTTCGATGCAACAGTCATACATGCCGGCGCGCTTTGCCGCTGATCAGGTTATCGACGGTCGCCGATTGATACCTGCCTATCAGCGTACAGAGTATATCGCTTGCTCGGCGACTTTTCATTTTCCGGGCACAAGTTTGCCGAATTAAGAGTTCGACTGCCGCCTCCTTCATCGTCACTACCACGTGGCAATAGTATTTTTTTCCCGCAGTCCGACAGGAAAATTCTCTATTTACACGCCGGATAGCTTGTGATAAACAATGATTAGCGTGAATCATTTGCCAGCAGTTTTTACAGAAAGCGAAATTTGCAGTATAAGGCTGCTGTGTTCACAAAACACGTCTTATGTGTATGAAGGTTCCCCGCGGCGGCCACCGAAGTTGCGGCCACTCAGGTAGATGCCGAATTTGAGAAGACATTGCCGTGTTTGTTGCAGGCAACTGGGCGACCTTACCTCCATGCAGTTCCGAAGCTGATTTTCTGCCCACCAGAGTGTGCGAAGTGCACGGGATGATGGGTGATCTGGCGGCAGTTTTACATCAATGCAACAGATAATTTAGTGATTTCTTTCATGTACGATTGCTTCTCATGCTTTGTCATTGGACACAGTGCCGCTCCAAAAACGTCGAGCAGAAACGTCGAGGTTATCTTCCCGCTAGATAAGGATTATATGATTGAATGCTTGATACAGCGCAAAGGACGAAAACGTAGAACAGAACTAGATTGTATAGCGCGACCTGATCACGGGACACAAGAAAAGGTACACACACAAAAAAAGCGCTAATAGCAAGTAGAACAGAAAGCGTAGGATGAGTGCTTACTGTTCTACGTCTATGTCAACCATGCAACTATTCGGCCAACCCAACTTTCCATACTACTGCGCTGTAATATTGAAGTAGGATCGAGCGTACAGAACCGCTTGCTCAAACAGGCACCGATACCACACTAGCAGAAGAAATCAATCTTGCTTGCAGCATATAGACATAAAGCGTCTGCAAATACAGTGTGTGTGTGGGGGAGGGGGGGGGGGAGGCTTGTTTCGTAGTTTCACTTGCATTCTCTTAATTAGGTTTTTTTTTATTGTATCCCATTCACTCTGCAAAAGAAACCAAAATGATTTTCTCTGCTTCCATTCCTCGAGTGAATTGGATTGTCCACGCCACTGACCTTTTCGCTCACGAAAGAAAGCTGCTGGTCCTGAGCACGATAAAAATATCGCTTAGGTAGATACATCCGTTTATGGCGCACGTCACGTTAAACTGATTGGACCAATAGTGAGATCCCATGCCTCGGTATTTCTGTTCGAGCAAACTCTCAAGTGTGGTGGACTTATCTGTTTTTCTTGCTTTTGCACGGCATCCTAAAACGCTTTCCGAAACGCTTTGAATTGCAGTTGCCTTCTATTTGCAACTTGAGCAGATGAAACTGACGCTTTCATTTGCGTGAATTCACACTTTTTTTCACAAACTGTTATGTCACTTGTAGCAAACTCTTGTGTGTTTGAATGAATTCACTTTCGACGAATTCTTAAGACAGAAGTGGCACGATACCCTACTACAGTTCCCACAATGGCAGAGTCCGTGTACTTAATGAGACAGACTCTTCAGTAAAGTAATGTTGTCAAGCAAAGATAAAAATCGTTACGGCCTAACTAGACTTAGCTTTGTCACAATGGCATGACATTTTAAATTAATTCAGATGAAGAAGGAGAAAGAAGTTTGATTGCGCTAAGAGAGATGAAAGAATGTTACATAACGTGATATGAGAACCAAAAGACTAAGGAAATTAAGATGATGGGGTGATTGTGTTTTTTGGCACAAGCTTCACGTCGGGGCAAAGAGCGCTTAGAAATGTTGCGACTTGTCTGGCGAAAAGAACTCCAATCTCCAATGCGACATATCTGTGCGAAGGCCTGAAACTCAGGTGCTCTATAGCGCGTAAAGTGTCTCACAAAACTGTTTTAATTTCGTTTTTTTTTCGTCGTATGGCAAGAACAGTACGTAAGAGATTTACATTACAACATGTCGGTCCCGCCACTGGCACTGTGGGCTTAGCAGTGCGTTAAGATGCGATAGCCTGCAGTAGAGCACTGCATGGGCCGTGATTCTCGGACCGGGCCCGGCCCGGGCCCGGCCCGAGCACGGTAATCTTGAAGTTTACCCGCCCGAGCCCGGCCCGGTAACTCAAAAGCGAAACCCCGGGCCCGGCCCGAACCCGAGAAAAAATTTCACCTACCCGGCCCGGCCCGGCCCGACCGCAGATCGGGCCCGACAGAGGCCCGAGCCACTAATATAGGTGATGTTTACCGAACATGGTACGGACATCAAGGCGTTACCGCAAATACCAACGTTTTGATCGCGCATTCTGTGCTAACAAGTATGCTTTAATTTAGGGTAATAACTTTACAAAAGGGCCTCACTTTGGTAACAGCTGACCGAACATACTGGATACGGTTATTCGGCAGCGTGTTACTGAGCATATTTTTCTACAAGTACAATGGGAATCATCATGAGCGTTTGGTAGCAGATATTGTTGCAAAAGATATTTGTAGCACGCGTTCAGTTTCCAGAGGGAGTGCAATAAGAACACTGGAGACAGGTAACACAAGCCGACTCTGTTCAGTTTGTTCTTATTGTGACTTGTAATTAATTTAAAGCATGATCTACCATCAAACCCAATCGTGCACCCATATGGACATGTAGTACCTGTCTTCATTGTAGTAGTAGCTTTCCACAGCAGGACAAATAGAAAAAAAAGCCAAATTTATTACCTTTGTTCTAGATAAACTAACCCAGATAAAATATATAACGAACCACGCGCCCCACGTGTACTTTTCGAAATGCATATAAACAGCCGAACGGCCGAAAAAAGAAGTACACTAAAAGCTCTTTAATTCTGTATTTACCATACAGGGGAAAACGTCCAAATTAACCGAATGCCGAATTATCGAAAATATCAAGACACCAATAAACAACAGTCTCTTTCATCTCGGCACTTTCATATTCTTGATGAATACGTGAATTCAGTACTTATTTTGCATAAGAGCTGCATAAAGGCCGCAATTTTCATCATCGGGGACTTCGTTCATGTATGACCATGGCTCAAGGCCACCGTGTACTTGTGTACTAAGTCAAAATGTGCTGTAAAGCTATCCTTTATAACGTACTGCCTCCACCAACAACACCACGTGCATGTAATTGTTTTTCTTGGGAAAAATGGCCGGCACCTTATGGTTCTTCCATCACAATGCAGCCAGCGAGTTTTATGCGAGCATACAGACTGCATGTGACAGCATGCCAGCATGTGACATCGTGCGCGCATTGTACGGAATCAAAACGAAGCTACTGAGTGCCGAGTCCGTTGTCGACGACACCGTGGTCGCGCATGACCATAGCGCCCACGCAGTTCCGAACGGACGCGCGCGGCGTACGTCCAGATTAGAAACGAAGCTGCTGAGCACCGCAAGCACAATCATGGATGGCGACTGCGCAGTTCTAAAAGGACGCGGTCAAAACGAAACCGCTGCTTCTCGCAGCTTTAACCCCAGTCGTCATCCAGTCGTTCATCGATAGCGCCCACGCAGTTCACATGTGCCGTGTAAAATCGAAAACAAAACAAGTTGCTGCAACTGCTGAAGCCTTGGTTCCCAACAACTCGATTGTGGATGGCGAGCACGCCTTACTGAAGGCTGGCAGTCTTTTCCCTTGTTCGTGAACGTCGTTTTCGCTCCTTTGGGTCGCAAATTAGCGGCTCTTCGTGACTGGCGCGCTGCAAGGATCGTCCAAATTAACCCGGTTGCGGCAAAATATGACGAAATTAACGAGAGTTTGATGCCATTAAACAATACATATGCTTGCGGATACCAGAGAACACGTCGCAGTTATCCGATTTTTCGAATAAACGAGTTTTTACTGCAGTTGTTATAGATTTTTTTCCGTATATCACACCACATCTTGTATATGAAGTCTACAGGGCCGAAGGAGTTGTGTCTCTATTGTTTTGCGGCATTTTTTGTTGACTTTAGTTCTATATTATTACTCACCCACCTCTGCAGTGTCCTTGGCCTAGAGGGTATCAGTAAATGAAGATGAAATAAATCAAGCTTTTGTGGCATAGTTTACAGCTCATTTCCTCACATGTTATTGTACGAAAAGACAAATTATCAAGAGATTCTGACTGTTGCAGCAAATATCCTGCCGCGCTACGGTTTCTAGAACTGCTTGCGCTAGCCGGAGGGGCGCACGAAATCTGACTTGCGATGTGTGAAGGCGTCGGCAATTGTAGTTTCCCGACTTCCCCCACTGGAGCAGATTTCGGACGTCTTTGCGTACTTTTTCATAATGAGCATAGCTTTCCAGCTCATCGCTTCATTTATCTTGTTCCCGGACGTCGTGCCACTCTTCAATATGATCAATAAAACTCATCTATGAGGGCTTCTCTTTTCCAGGTCTGAGGAGTGTATGTTATGAGCAGTTTGTATTATGCTCTTTTTTTTTCATATTATAATGGTGTATGCCTTTCTAACGATATTGTACCTGTTTAAGGGGCGGCGATTGAACTGCGCGGGTAGTACTGGCTGGAGGTGGACGAAAAGATTTCGATATGTTTTTGGGGTTCGTTCCACTTTGGTAATAAAGGCGCGAATAAGCTTCACGACGCTTACTAAATGTATGCATGCGCTTCGAGGTAAGGGGACATCACCCGGTAAGGAATCCTTAACTACCTTTTTTTCAAGTGAGATATAGCGTCAAGCGAATGTATACCTTGCTTAATGGACCCCATACCTTGTTTAATAGCCCTATGTTATTCCGGCCCATTACGACGCTGTTGCGGAAGTATCATGTAGCTCTCGCACCCAGGGTAGCCAGGTTTGGCTACTTTGCGCCAATTTGGCTACTTTTTTAGGCCGGTGGCGGCAGAAAAATCGTCTTGGCGACTTGGCTTCTCTTTGGCTACTTTCTTGTCCTGACAATTTGAGCAGATTTATCAACATCTGGCGACGACGCAGCCGCTGATGTTCGAGTATGTGGGGCCAAACGTGGCAGTCAAAGCGTTCTTCCAACTTCGATAAAAGAATTAGCACTTTGATTACGCAGATAATGAACTTTATTGGAAAGGATGGCGCAGCAGCCTAAGCAGCCGTAAGGGCCACTGGTGGCGATCAAAACTTCAATATAAAAAAATACACATTTATAACCTGCCAGTCAAGCAGGCCTCGCGCAAACAACAAAAAAAATCACAGCATATCCACGGAGTGAATGATGATGAGTGGGCGAACCTCTGGAGGTTCATCGGTAAACCGTGAATCTTCATCCAGTACATCATCAAAGACGTGACAAACACTGTGTGTATATACACAAGAAATTTTATTTATTCGTAAATGGTAGCTAGACGTGGCTTCCCGTCCCCCTTCATTATAACGGCTTTATGGTCGGTGAAGTGTAGGGATAGGGGTTCTTATATGGCTCCGTAGAGGATTCCTAGAGGGGAGAGAGGGGGTGAGCGTGAAGGAAAGACAGGAGGAGAGGACGCACATCCGCTGTGGGGATGTGGAACGCAGACGCCGCTCCGTAGAGTAGAGGATTCCTAGAGGAGAGAAAGGGGGTGAGCGTAAGAGAGGAGAGAGAGGGGACGTGCGCGCCGCTCCGTACAGTAGAGGATTCCTAGAGGAGAGAAAGGGGGGTGAGCGTTGGAGAGAAGAGAGAGGTGGAGGGGACGCGCATGCTCTGGAGGGGTGTAGGACGCGGGAAGGAAGGATGAACTAAGCCCCCGCAAGCACATCCAAGCAAGATCAAGGAATGGAGCCAACCTGGGCGACAGACACCACCTGCCTAGCCATTGCTAAGCTGCCCCTCTATGCTCTCGGCCATGACTCTAGTGACTGTAGAGGTGGTGGACGGCCTTATTGTACTAAAGTGTACTGCTTGACATAGATGGCCACACCGCCTGCGGGACGCTCTGCTTCCTCGGTGCACACGATGGCAACTAGGGGTGGTCTGGAACGCGCTTATTCTTCATGGTCATCAGCATCATCGTCATCATTATCACGAGATACTGCCGGTTACGCCTGACGCGGGACAAGGTTAGATTAAGAGGAGCTTCGCCCCTAACACTCTTTAGTATACATTCAGGCTGTCTCAGTGAAAACTGTTTCATGGGGCCTCATTTTGCAGATCGGCCACTGCTGAACGCGTCTTTAAATCACAATTCGTAGTGAACAGAAATCGAAAGTGCTTCGCGTCCAGAGCGCTCTACACTCATCGACATTGGAAATCGGGTATCCGACGAAGTATGCACTAAAACACCAGGACACAAAAGGCAAAGGCGGCAGCACAAGTACCCACTAATATAGTTCTTAGTTAACGCTTGTGTTACCGCTTTGCCTCATGTGTCCTGGTTTCTTAGTGCTCTCTTCATAATGTCTTACCAACTCGCCCACCAGTCAATCCTTATCAGATATCCGACGAACGGCGTGTATCATTTCTTAGGTTTAGGTTCAGACTCCGACTCTGCATTGGTCATCACGGAAGAAATTATTGTGAAAGGGGCTACAAATCACGCTTCAATGCCACCAACTCTGATTTTGAGCGTCCTTCTCACGCCGGAGACTCAGTTTTCTTGCCGCAACTTCTAGCCATTTCAAGATATGAAAGACGCGAGAAGAGAGGGTCATCTTTTCAACAGCGCAAACACTACGTTATCATGCATGACATGATTGCTAAAGACAACAATTTATGCTGGAATCTCAGAAATTATGATTTTGAAGTGTTCGTGCGACAAATATTTACATTCTCGCCGAAAGGCTTTTGCATTTAGCGGTTTAAATAAAAATTTGGAAGCGATTTTTACATTTGTGCGGCTAGTTCTGGCTACTTTTACTGCCCTTGGCTGATGTTGGCTACTTTCTGGCTAGTTTTTTGCAATTTTCTCTGTACTTTTTGTCTTTTTGACCTTTCAACCCCTGCTCGCACTATATAGCGGAACACGTCGACAGCTCAGACGTTAACAACTGGGCACATATAGGAGGCTGTGAATGTCCAAGTCGCGTCACATGACCACTGGGAGCCCTGACAGAGCCATGGAAAAAGAACGTGTATTTATATTGCCACGCGCTATTCTTATTTTCACTTTTGTTGTATTCGGTTTTCGCCCACAAAGACCGTCAGCAAAGCTCAACTCAAACCGCGCCTTATTGTTCTACAACCTTCGCGATTATTGTAGATCGTTTTGTTAAGAATGCGCGCAAGACGCGACCACTCGAGATTATTCCAGAGCGTGCGCGATGACCAATGATAAGGCTAGAATGTTCGACGCGTGATGCATAAAAGCCGGCGCGCTCCAACGATGTTCAGATTATCGACGGCCGACGCCTTGTTCGCCGCTTTCAGTGGCAGTGTGCATTGCTGTAGCCTGACTTTCAGTTTCTTGGCCACAAGTTCGGCCTAATAAAGAGTTCCTTTCTTTTAACGCCGAGTGTTGCCTTCGTTGACGTCACGACCACGTGACATCTGGTGGAGGTGCTTCCTGGTCCATGTACCGAACGCCCTCCTCCAGCCGTGAGCCAAGCCCACATCGGGAAGAAGACATCGGCGCCAACTTCGATCAGCGAGCTAGCCGCAGGCAGCGAGGGCTACCTCCAGAGCACGGGCCTCTACCCGATCAGATTCGGAAGACCAAGGCTACGACCGCTACTGCAGAGACCATGACCACCCGTGTGCCGCCTGCATCAATCGTGCTCCAGCAACCCAGGGAACCACCAACTTTCCGTGGTTCATCGCGGGAAGACCCGGAAACATGGCTTGGAATATACGAACGTGTCGCCGCTTTCAACCACTGGAATGCCGAAGACAAGCTGCGCCATGCCTACTTCTACCTCGAAGACGCGGCACGGACCTGGTCGAGAATCGGGAATCCTCACTCCCAAACCTGGGACCTCTTCCGCAGCGCGTTCCTGGACACGTTCACGAGCGTCGTCCGAAAAGAAAGGGCGGCTTCATTGCTCGAGACCCGGGTGCAGCTACCCAATGAAAACGTCAACATCTTCACGGAAGAGATGACGCGACATTTCCGCCAGGCCGACGCTGACATGCCCGAAGACAAAAAAAGTCCGCCTGCTTATGCGGGGTGTGAAACAAGAACTCTTCGCAGGACTTGTCCACAACCCGCCCAAGACGGTCGCCGAATTCGTCACCGAGGCAACGACAATTGAAAAGGCGCTTGAATTGCGTACCAGCCAGTACAACCGCCGCATTCCTTCGATGACCTACGGGGAGGTTCAAGCGCTGCATGCCGACGACCTGCGCGACACCATCAGAGCGATCGTTCGGGAGGAGCTACGCAAATTGTTGCCATCCCCTCAGCTTCAAGTGGAGCCGATCGCCGACGCCGTGCGCCAGGAAATCTATCAATATCTGGGACCACACGAACCAGCGCAGCCTGAGCCACAAGCGATGAGCTATGCTGCTGCAGCCCGTCGTAACGCTTCCCCTCCGCGCCCACGCGAAGGCGCCGCACCGCCGCAGTTCCGACGACAGACACCATCGCCGCCGCCACCGACGACACTATACCGCCCACCTGTTGGCCAGCGTTACACCCCGAGGAAGACCGACGTTTGGCGCGCTCCCGACCACCGCCCACTCTGCTACCATTGCGGTGAAGCTGGTCACACATACCGCCGCTGACAGTACCGACATATGGGCCTACGCGGTTTCGCCGTCGACGCGCCTCGTCCACAGCGAGGTGAACGACCGCAAGACATCGCCGACTACCTCGCAGGCGCTCAGTGGACGCCCCGACGACCTTCCCGCTCACCGTCGCCCGGCCGCTACATGTCACCGCACCGCCGGCAGTACACTGGCCCTAACCGGGGCCGGTCACCTAGCCCTTACCCGGAAAACTAAGGGCAGCAACCGATGGAGGTGCGGTTGCTGTACGTCGAACTACCGAAGATCCTCCGCCGACGCCGACGACGACGACGCGACGAAACCTGCTGAACACGACGCGAAGCAGACAGAGCACTGCCGACGAAACCTCGCGGACCGAGCTAGACCTGACGACTCAACATCATGGAAGCAGCGCAACAAATCGACGCAGCCGTGATCTGACGCCGCGAGCTAACCGCATCGCAAGGCGACGGACTAGCGACCTCGACGTTCTCATCGACGGTCACAACGTCACCGCTCTCGTCGACACTGGTGCCGACTATTCCGTCATCAGTGGGCCATTCGCCGCCAAGCTGAAGAAAGTAAAGACTGCTTGGAGTGGACCCAAATCCGGACAGCTGGAGGTCACCTGATAACGCCAATCGGAGTCTGTACAGCTAGAGTCACTATCAATAATCGGACTTACCCTGCGAGCTTTGTAATCCTGCAACAGTGCTCCAGGGATGTGATACTTGGGATGGACTTCCTAAGTCAACATGGCGCCGTGATCGACCTGAGGTCTGAATCAATAACCCTAACCTCAGAAAACGCACTGCCGCCCCACACGACGCCAGCAACCCATGCTTTAAATCTGATAGAAGAGCAGGTCACAGTTCCGCCTTTCTCCAGCGTCATCATTTCCGTCGGCACCGAAGAACCCGCAGACTTCGAAGGCGTCATCGAGGGTGATCAGCACCTGCTCCTGAACCGCCAGATTTGCGTCGCAAGAGGCATCGCCGAGTTGCGTGATGGCAAAGCAAAGGTACTGCTGACAAACTTCAGCCACGAATATAGGCACCTTAACATTGGTACGACGGTCGCCTACATCGAGAAGTTCGTGGACGCCAGCAATGCTTTCGCCCTATCCGATGCTACCGAACCTCCTTCGACGAATCGAGGTCCCGGAATAGATTTCGACGTCAACCCGAGTTTCCCAAAGCACAAGCAAGACCAGCTCAAAAGTCTGCTCTTGCAATTCGGACTGCTTCTCGTCGTCGTCGAGAATTCGACAGACCCCAATCGCGAAACACCGTATCATAACAGAGGAAAATGCGAGACCACTCCGCCAGAGCCCGTACCGAGTTTCAACGCGAGAACGCGAGGCCGTAAAGCAACAAGTCGACGAAATGCTACGCGACGACATCATCCAGCCTTCCAAGAGTCCTTGGGCGTCAGCCGTAGTGTTAGTGAAGAAGAAGGACGGAACCCTGCGTTTCTGCGTCGATTATCGCCGCCTGAACAAGATCACGAAGAAGGACGTGTATCCTCTCCTACGTATAGACGACGCCCTGGATAGACTCCACAGCGCGCAGTACTTTTCTTCGATGGACCTCAAGACCGGATATTGGCAAATAGAGGTCGACGAGAGAGACCGAGAGAAGACTGCCTTTATCACACCAGACGGCCTCTTCGAGTTCAAGGTCATGCCCTTCAGTCTTTGCTCGGCACCTGCGACGTTCCAACGTGTTATGGACACTGGACTGGCCGGCTTGAAGTGGCTGACCTGCCTTGTGTACTTGGACGACGTCCTTGTATTTTCATCAAACTTCGACGAACATCTCCGGCGCCTTCAGGCTGTACTTCAAGCAATCAAGGCCTCCGGACTCACCCTGAAGCCAGAAAAGTGCCGCTTCGCATACGAGGAACTTCTGTTCTTGGGTCACGTCATCGGCAAGTCTGGAGTTCGCCCCGACCCACGGAAAACAGCTGCCATCGCTGCCTTCCCGCCGCCCACCGACAAGAAAGCCGTACGCCGATTTCTCGGCTTGTGCGCCTATTATCGACGCTTCGTGTAGGGATTTTCGCGCATCGCCGAGCAACTAACTCAGCTCACGAAAAACGACGTGGAATTCAAGTGGGGAGCGGCGCAAGTTGAAGAATTTCAAGAATTGAAACGACGCCTGCAGACGCCTCCAATACTTGCGCATTTCGACGAACACGCCGACACGGAAATCCACACCGACGCAAGTAGCGTAGGACTCGGCGCCGTTCTTGTCCAGAGAACTGCCGGCGTGGAAAGGGTTATCAGTTATGCTAGCCGGTCGCTATCCAAGGCAGAAGCCAACTATTCCACAACAGAAAAGGAGTGCCTTGCCATCATCTGGGCAACGTCAAAGTTTCGCCCCTACCTCTACGGCAGGCCCTTCAAAGTTGTGAGCGACCACCACGCCTTGTGTTGGCTAGCTAACCTGAAGGACCCTTCAGGTCGTCTCGCAAGATGGAGTCTGAGACTACAAGATTTCGACGTTACCGTCGTTTACAAGTCCGGACGAAAACACTCTGACGCCGACTGCTTGTCTCGCGCCCCCATTGACCCGCCGCCGCAGGATGACCAGGAGGACGACTTCTTCTTGGGAACCATAAGTGCCGATGATCTCGCCGAACGACAGCGAGCCGACCTGGAACTCAGAGGCCTAGTGGAGTACCTCGAAGGCAAGACCGCCATTGCTCCAAAGGCATTCAAGCGAGGACTCGCGTCGTTTTTCTTGCGAAACAGCGTTCCCATAAAGAAGAATTTGTCGCCACTTCGAGCAAACTACCTCCTCGTCGTGCCTTCAGCACTGCGACCAGAAATCCTGCAGGCTCTACACGATGACCCGACGGCTGGACACCTCGGACTTTCCCGCACGCTTGCCGGAGTACAGGAAAAGTACTACTGGCCGCGCCTTGCCGCCGACGTCGCTCGCTACGTAAGGACGTGCCGAGACTGTCAGCGACGGAAGACAACGCCCACAAGACCAGCAGGCTTCCTTCAGCCGATCCAGCCTCCTCGGCGACCGTTCCAGCAGATCGGGATGGACCTCCTGGGGCCGTTCCCAACGTCGACTTGCGGAAATAAATGGATCGTCGTAGCCACCGACTACCTCACCCGCTACGCCGAAACAAAAGCCCTGCCCAAAGGCAGTGCCGCCGAGGTAGCCAAGTTCTTCGTTGAGAACATCGTCCTTCGACACAGCGCCCCAGAGGTTCTCATCACCGACAGAGGTACGGCGTTTACGGCTGACCTAACCCAGGCGATCTTGGCATACAGCCACACAAGCCACCGCCGGACCACCGCGTACCACCCACAGACCAACGGCCTGACCGAGCGTCTAAATAAGACCATCGCCGACATGCTGGCCATGTACGTCGACGTCGAACACAAGACGTGGGACGCCATCCTTCCGTACGTGACCTTCGCATACAACACGGCCGTGCAAGAAACGACGCAGATGACGCCATACAAGTTGATCTACGGACGGAGCCCGGCAACGACACTCGACGCCATGTTACCAAACGTGACGGACGAAGAAAACATCGACGTGACCGCCTACCTACAGCGCGCCGAAGAAGCACGACAGCTCGCCCGCCTGCGGATCAAGAAACAGCAGACGACTGATAGCCGCCGCTACAACCTTCGACGACGCTTCGTGGAATACCTGCCCGGCGACCGCGTTTGGGTGTGGACGCCGATACGCCGACGTGGACTTAGTGAAAAACTTCTTCGGCGATACTTCGGGCCGTACAAGGTGCTTCGACGTCTCGGTGCTCTGGACTACGAGGTCGTCCCGGACAGCATAACGAACTCTCAACGGCGCCGTGCGCGACCCGAAGTCGTCCATGTCGCGCGCCTCAAGCCGTATTACGTGCGTTAGGAAACCTGAGGACTGCACTTATTGCTTAATTATTGTACTTTCTTTCTTTATCGTTGTGATTTATTGTTGCATGCATATTCCCCCGTGTTCTGTTTTAAGCATCGGGACGATGCCTTTTCAGAGGGGGGGGCATTGCCACGCGCTATTCTTATTTTCACTTTTGTTGTATTCGGTTTTCGCCCACAAAGACCGTCAGCAAAGCTCAACTCAAACCGCGCCTTATTGTTCTACAACCTTCGCGATTATTGTAGATCGTTTTGTTAAGATTGCGCGCAAGACGCGACCACTCGAGATTATTCCAGAGCGTGCGCGATGACCAACGATAAGGCTAGAATGTTCGACGCGTGACGCATAATAGCCGGCGCGCTCCAACGATGTTCAGATTATCGACCGCCGACGCTCTGTTCGCCGCTTTCAGTGCCGTGTGCATTGCTGTAGCCTGACTTTCAGTTTCTTGGCCACATGTTCGGCCTAATAAAGATTTCCTTTCTTTTAACGCCGACTGTTGCCTTCGTCGACGTCACGACCACGTGACATTATAGTGATTCTTTGCAACGAGACTCCGTGCAGACTTTTCGTTTAGTCCACTGCGGGAACTTTCAAGAACGTTGCACTGCCTTGGAGCACTGAGATCATGCTTTCGATGATAAGTCATAGATATAAATTTATTTATTATATTAGTTTATTATGTTACATTTATCAATGCAATTACAAAAGAACATTCCGGATATAATTTAATAGCTAATGCAATTAATAAAGCAAAGTATAGTGAGATGTTAGCTATATAATCACCTAGTCTATCAAGTAGCCCCATATACTAGAAGCAAAATAAGTTTAGTACTTCTCTCTCATAAAACTTCTCCGAATAGCTTGCCCCACATAAAAAAGGCGTTTTTTTTCTAGATACAATATGGGGTACAAATTGTAGGTATGCACAAAGTATTTGGAACAATCTCAAGAATTGTGGAAAGTCCAAGCCCGGCCCGACCCGAGCCCGCCAGCTCAAACCCGGGCCCGGCCCTAAGCCCGGAGCTTCAGGCCCGAGCCCGGCCCGGGCCCGCCGTGAAAACCACTTTACCAGGCCCGGCCCTGGCCCACGGGCCCTGAGCCCGTGCAGTGCTCTAGCCTGCAGGCCTGTGCCCAAAACGCTATTCCAAAATAAGAAAAGGAGGGGGGGGGTTGAAAACTAGACCACATTCATTGGAAAAGTCTCAGGACACTTACTCGAATCCGAAGACACGCCTGAGTGGGGATATTTGCCGGCGTACAACTTACAACCGAATGACGACGACTCCGGGCGCCCGTGTTAATGGTCAAATCATACGGATGCTGTCTGCAGGAGGAGAGCAGATATCTGAGCTGCGAGATCGATAATGAAGGAGCGCTGGCCTGCCGCAGTGCCGCCAATAATGCCTGGGAAACTCCGATGTTCATCGAAAGAGGTGAAGACACGCTGGAAATATGACAATGCGAAGGTGCTTCCTGATTTGGAAACTAGAGGTAAAAAAATTTGCCAGACGAAGGCGAGAAAAAAATTACACCATCTCCCGCTAAAGGGAACCATGTGTAGATATGAAGCAGCGGGCGCTAACGCTTACACTGGCGGCGACGTTGACGCTGGCGCTCATCGCAGCGTTTCGCAGGAGAGAAAACTGGGGAGGCGTAAAGCACGCAGTGATGGAGCGGTGTTTCCTACTGGAACATGCCAATCGCTGCTAATGGGCAATGAGAGACGGAAGACTCCGACTGGACACAGGGACCCGCAGTCCGCTTTTAGTTAACACGCACGCTGCGAATTTTTATTGTTCAACAACGCACAGGGGGAAATCTCCCACCGGCACCACCTTGCAGGTCAAGATCCATTGCCATATATACGGGGTGGCCAGTGAACGGTTGTGCAGCGCGAGCAGTCGGTTTTTTTCAACCAAGAAACTCGCTAGCAGACGCTGTCTGCGTCGGCGTCGCGAGGCGACAGAGGGGGGGGAGTGTAGGAAAGGAGAGAGAGGGGGGACGCGCATGCGCATTGGGAGTGTGGACGCCGCGGGCAGGGGATGCCTAGAGGAGAGAGGGGGAGCGTAGGAGAGGAGAGAAAGGGGGGACGCGCATGCACAGTGGGAGTGTGGACGCCGCTCGCATGGATGCCTAGAGGAGAGAGGGGGGAGCGTAGGAGGGGAGAGAGGAGGGGAGGCGCATGCGCAGTGAGGTTATGGTTGCCGCGGCGAGGGATGCCTAGAGGAGAGAGGGGGAGAGGGGGGTTTTTTATTTTTATTTTTGAAAGGGTTTGCGCAGGCGCAGTAAGGGAGGCCACGCGGCACACCACCACCACCACCGGATTAAGCTTCGCCATAAGATGCTTCACATCTAAAACATCCCACACTTGCCTGCCATTAATTGTTTTTTCCAACCCTGCAACAGATTTCACAGGGGCCCAGCAACACCTCTTCAGCATGGTCAGAAAACACTACCGAACGGCAGTGGGGGGCACCTGAGAACAGGCTAGCCAAACATTGTAGCGCAGCACGCGGCCTGGAATTAACAATCAATTTTCAAAGTCGGCTGCAAATTGCTTCCTCTTCTCTCTACAAATGACGCCATTTACACATACTACAGCGCCATGTACCCAAAGTCTATGGCCGTCGGCTGAATCGAGCATCGTGAGCTGCGTAGTTACCTTGGCCACCGCTGGATGCCGCCACCTGCACGTGCGCTCGCTCGCGATCACACTGGAAGGAAGCCACGTGTTGAATGAAAAATTAAATGAAAGTGTCACGATATAGAGCCTCAGCACGGGATGATGGTGATGTTTGTTTTTTACATGTATAAATATTCATGTTTCTTCAGTTGATAGGTTGATAGGTTGCGCTCGTCTATTCTAAGTGTTCATTCTCGTCCTCGTCCACAGCGTTTAATCTTCCAGTATGTTACACCAACTCGCCCACATCAAGCTCCTTCTAAATGAAAGTGCCCAACGTGATGACGCACGCTAACGAAGGGCCCCTTCTTCTTGCCCCTTTGTTTTTCCTCTCCCTGTGCAGGTTTCAGCGCTTTCGCTGCTACGAAAGGAGAGAGGAAATGCTTACAGCCTGCGGCAAATCCCCCTAACTCCGTTCGTATACTTGAGGATTCTAAAAAAAAATGCGGCAGTCGATTCCGGGAGGCAATGAGCTCTTTTAATGGAGCAATTAGACGATTACTTCAATCAGTGTTGCAGGGCCCCTTTAATAACGTCCATCGTTTGCTTGGGTTTTCACAAAACGCTGCTAGGTCCAGCATGTGCTGGCGTTGGTGCTGGCGGCCATGTGCTGGCGGCCGTGTGGGTGACGAAAACAAGCCACTTGCGCTTCAGTACCGGCGCAGAACTATTAGATTTGGTAATTCTTTCCAGTGTTAGTTCAGAACCGAAAGCAGAATAGTGCGACGACGAAGTTGTAATGGTTGAGTCACGTTCAAATCCTGAATCTCTAGCCGAGGCTGTAGGATATATTAGAAAGTTGCGAGACTTCGTGTCACAGCAACAAGCTGTGCGAGAGGTAGTGCACAGAAACGTAGACTCTCTGGACAGATTTGTCTCTTCTTGGGCTTTAAGGGTGCCAGTCTGAATGAATATGACAGAATGTTTTTCAAAGTAAATTGCATTTTGCACTTTTGATTTGATATCTGCTCTACACAATGCGGTTCCGTATTCTAGTGACTATTCAGTTTAGTGAATTTTCAGTTAAGTGAACTACTTTCCTGGGTCCCTTGAAGTTCACTCAAGTGAGAGTTCACTGTAGTAACAACATCCGATCAAATGATCTAAGGTCCGGCTGGTCATTATTTCTTTTAAGTAACATGCAGGGACGGGTTGTTGCCATGTTTGGGTGTTGCAAATTTGCTAAAGCGTACACGGGCATCTACCATTTAGCCTCCATCGGAGTGCGACCGCCGCGGCTGGGATCGAACTCGCGGCCTTCGGGTCAGCAGCCCAGCACCATAACCACTGCTCCACTGCGGCGGAAAGCGACTGACTCCCTGCGTTGGCAAGAAAATGGTTGCTCGATTCGGGTCCGTCGCAAAGTAGTCTTCAGCATTTGCGTATTTGTGGCACAACAGCGCGATGATAAGAGCAGCTAATATACCCAAGCAAGGGCCTAGTAAATGTGAAGAGCGATGAATCATTGAATGTTACCAGGCGTAGACACTTGATTGTATTGTAAGGATACGAAAGGCACCTTATATGCTACGTTGCTGGAACAACTCCAGATGCTTCAGGTTCCGCTGAGTCGCGGTTTCTCATACTGGGTTCCGCGAAACCCTAGGGTTACGTGAAAGGACATCCTAGGGTTCCGCGATCGGCCAGAACGAGTGCAACCCGCTCCCGTTTTACTCCCCTTAGCAATTATTTTATTTATTTAGACAAGTAAATTTGCATTGCATTTTTCACTTCACTAAGCCATCGCACGCCACATCCGCACATCGGGTGTCTGCGGGTAGCGAGAGACCTACGTGGTAGCCTCTCTAAAGACTCGTCGTCTAGTGCGCGCCATGAAACTTTCACGATTTGCGGACTCGCGGAGACAGAACGCGTGGAGCGCTAGTAATTCAGGCTTATCAGCGTACAAACCAGTTCGACATTAACTGGCACCCCGGCGCTTTATTCGTGGCTTATGGCGCGTCGGCGATAGTTTTACTACACGGTGATTTGCCACTGCTCTATGCCGGTTTTCTAAGCGCTATGATACGCCAGGAGCACTTTGATACGCTATGAGCGCTTTGATACGCGTAAGAGACGTCGCTTCGTTCCGGCTGTGGGCTACACACACATGTAGGCTTAGCTTTACGACGGGTGTATCGGTTACTCAGTAACAACTCACTCAGTAACAACAGTAAGCACGAGAATGGTGTGAGAACGATCAGTACCCTTTTTATTGAGCCTTTGTTTGTGTCAAACTTCTTTTAAACAAAAATATAATGCTGCAGGGACGCCTCTAATGTGGTCTAAAACAATTTTCACGGTGTCGATATTTTGATACGAAAATCGCACAAGGTTCTGAAAACGTGTACTCCATCATTTTCTGTAAAGCGCAGTGATATGCGAACGATCTCGTGCATACAGAAGGAAACGGAAGCGTTTAAAGTATAGGATTAAGTGGTGGCCAGGGGCGCTATGCAGGATGGCCCGAGCTTGGCGAAACTCGGGATCTTTCCGAGCTCTGGCGACACCCCAGTTTTGAACGAGCCAACAGTACGAAAAGGTCAGATCCACCCTTCAGCTCGCGCTGCGTTCCATTGGTTACGATGGAACGCAGCGTCACGTCAAGGACGGTCGACAAAATTGGGCGGTGTTTTCAAACCAGAGGCATCTTCTTTCATTTGTTTGTCGTTCCACTGAGTGCAGAAGTGCACTCATGCAATAAAAGTGCCAGAAAGGTTTACTGATGATATTTTTTAAAGGCAGGGGCTCTTTAAATTCGTTTTGAAGCTTTTAATGTCTGTACTAATTATACTTTAGAATAATTAGCACGGTGGCCTCTGAGATTAGTTCCGGCCGAGCACCTTACAATATCGCGACCGTAGCTAAACCCGAGGCCACGTATACAATAATCTTGGTCAGCCTGCACATTCTTGCGCGTTGCTCGACTGGCGCGCGCCCTCTTTATCCCTTCATGGTGTGCTCGCTGCCCGAGGCCGTGCGCCCGGCTGATTAGCTAAGTGGCTGGGCGGTACACCTAGCTAAATAAGTCAAGAGATGCTATGAACAAGCTAATTAAGCCAAGGCATGCTAAGATCGAGCTAATGAAGCCATACCTTGCTAAGACCATGATAATGAAGCCATGTAAAGCTATGACCGTGGTAACTAATACCAGGCTAGTTAACGCGACGTTAATTATAAGCACGATAAGTAAAATCATCCTAATTAGACCTTAATAATATGATGCTAATCAAGATCATGCTAATTGCACCCGAGGTAATTATTGTCGTTTTAATTAAAACCTTACCAATCAAGACAAACTGTTCAATATTATGGTAATTAAGTCCTGCCTAATTAGTATAATCAAAATTAAGACGGAGCTGATGCGTTCTTTACTTCGAAGCGCATACCGAGCAGACTGAGTAGACGACCGACTTAAAACGCTGGAAGAAGCTAGGTGATCATGAGCTCCTCCAGCCTTGCACAAGTAGTAAAGGCTGACCAAATTATTTTATATGCAAAGAAGCTGCTGCTTAGCGTCCACCGCATGAAACCTTTGACAGTCACACCGGCACCATGACAGTCACGAGTTGAACTGGGGCCTTCTCAGAATCAACGAGTTTGTACCCGAGTTCACGCGTCAATCAGTTTGATTGACAGACGCCCGCGGCGAAGATCGGGTCCACCCACCGCGTTTGCGCTTTCCAAGGAGCACTGCTCACGCCGCAACGCCAGCGAGCGGCATGATTCATCTATCAGCTTTATCGCGCAGACTGTGCACACACGCACGAAGAAATAAAAGTTATACCATCACGTGGCTGCGATGTCTCGCCTTCAATTTCACCGCGCTCACGACGTACCACTCACAGCCGCGTTGCCGCAATGATGCGAGTGCCCCTGGTGACAACCTGTCCGTATATTTATCCGCAATATTTGATAGAAGCGAAACGAGCTGCACGAGAGTGTAGCGTGTGCACCCTTGTTGCCTTCGAGAGTGGAAATTTCCATGCTGCAGGTGGAACGAAAGAACATGCCCGAAAGTGGACGAACGCCCACGAACACGCCTGTGGGAGGCGCAATGCTGAGTTGGCAAAAAGACAGCGTGACAATCACGCTGACGTCGCTGCACTGTTGAAATGTGGACTGAGTGGCGGCGCTGACGTGTTCGCACGCGGTGTTTCTTTGATTACCGCCGCAGATGCCCCACATGTGTTTTTGACGCCACGCTCGTTCATGTAGCCGTTTTTGTCAATGCTGCTATCACGCGCTCCGCTCTGTCTTTGTGCCATGACCGCCGCAGTACGAGTCGGCGCAAACTCGTGTGCCCGAGAAGCTCGGGCCATCCTGCATAGCACCCCAGGGGCGCTATACGCAGGATAGCCAGAACTTGGCGAAACTCGGTATCTTTCAGAGCTCTGGCGACACCCCCTTTTGAACGAGCTAACAGTACGAAAAGGTAAATCCATCCCTCAGCGCGCTGTGTTCCATTGGTTGTGATGGAACGCGGCGTCACATCAAACGCGGTCGACAATGCTGGGCGGTGTCTTCAAACCGGAGGCATCTTCTTTCATTTGTCTGTCGCTCCACTGAGTGCACAAGTGCACCCATGCAAGAAAAGTGTCAGAAACATTTACTAAAGTAAGTTTTCAGAGGTACGTACGCGCCGATTAAGTTTATTTTCAAGCTTTTAATGTCTGTACTACGTATCCTTTAGAAAAACCAGCACCGTTGCCTCCGAAATTAGTTCCGGCTGAACGCCTCACAACACTGCGGCCGGAGCTAATCGCCGAGGCCACGTGTCGGCCATCATGGTCGGCCTCTACATTCTAGCACGTTGTTTGGCCGGCGCGCGCCCTCTTCGTTCCCTCTTCACCATGTGCTCGCTCCCCGAGCACGTGCGCCCGGCTGATTAGCTAATTGGCTGGGTGGTGTACCTAGCTTCATAAGTCAAGACTTGCTATAGCCAAGGTAATACGCCAAGTCATGCTAAGAGCAAGCTAATTAAGCCATACCTTCCTAAAATCATCCTAATGAAGCTATGTAACGCTAATACCGAGTTAATTAAGACCATGGTGTCTAACACGAAGACAATTAGGAGTGCGCTAATGAAGACCAAGCTAATTAGGACCTTACTCACGAAGATCGTGCTAATTGAGATTATGCTAACTAGCTACACGCTAACTAGACCTCGCTAATTAAACAGGGAAATTAATTAATATCGTGTTAATTAAAACTGTTATAGTTAAGACATTGCCCTTTAATATGTTAATGAAGGTCTAGGGGATTCTGCCATCATAATTGAGAGCGAACGGACGCTGTCTTCACTCCGAAGCAGACCGAGCAGACTGAGACTGAGTTCCTCTGATGGCACTAGCCTTGCACAAGTAGTGCAAGCTGTCCAAATTATTTTATATGCAACGAAGCTGCTGCTTAGCGTCCACCGCATGAAACGCTTGACAGTCACGCCGGCAATATGAGAGTCACGAGTTGAACTCGAGCCTTCTCAGAATCAACGAGCTTGTACCCGAGTTCGCACGTCAGTCATATTGATTGACAGACGCCCGCGGCAGTCTTTATATCTTACACCGTGCCCGCGGCGAAGATCGGGTCCGCGCACCGCGTTTACTCGTGACGACGAGCAATGCTCACGCCGCAAGGCCAGTGAGCGGTGCGATTCATCTATGAGCTTATTCGCGTGGACTACGCACACACCCACGAAGAACGAAAGGTTATATCATCACGTGGCCACGATGCCTGGCATTAAATTTCACCGCGCCCACGACGTACCACTCACAGCCATGAAGAAAGCGCCCCTGGTGGCATTTGCGGCGAGAAATGTTACGATTTACATGTTTTTTACTTGTTTGTGGAGACATTGTTTCTGCCAATTCGTTACTGCAGAAAAATCTTCACTCGTGTAATGTAAGTAACAGCAACCTGTCCATTTATTAAGGCGAAAGCCTTTAATGTCTCATGCTCACGTCCGTCCGTCCGTCCGTCCGTCCGTGTCCGTCCATACATCCGTCCGTGTCCGTCCGTCCTTCTGTCCGTGCCGTCCGTCCGTCCGAGCCCCGGCACGGAGCCAGGTGGCCGCCGGGGTGCGCAAACGGACGCCGGTCGCGTCGGACTCTACAGCGTTCGCGCTTTGCTTGCGTAGCGTCTCTGTGCCCAGCGTTTGGAATCATTCTGACCGACGGCGTCTCAATGGACACAGGCGTTCGCGGAACACACTTTGGAATTTACAAAGGGTCCGTCAATTTAAGCGCTGGAACGCTGATGGCGTTTGCGCGATGCGCAAAGCGCGAGAAAATACGAACGCATGCGAACGGAGGAAGATTAGTCTCGCGTCTCGCTGCGATTCGCGGTAAAAAATTTAAAAAGAAAACATGCACACATTGCGTTTGTGTGTTATCCCTCTGAGAGTGTAAAAGAAAAAAAGACATGGCATAGTCAGTCGAATGGCCACACGCTTTCGCCGTACACACGTTGGCATGTACAAAGTGGAGTGGAAAAAACTTTATTTAAAACCGGCAGATTGGCGGCCTGGCCTAGGCCACCCGGTTGGTCGCGGTAAGGTTTAGCCTTTCCGCCGCTTCCCGGGCCTGCTGGATGGCCCAAACTTGGTCTTCAAGTTCTGAGCTAGCCAGAGCGTCGCGCCAACGCGTCTCAAGGAGGTCCGGGTTGTTGCGATCGAAAAGCCGTGTAGTGTGTGGGCATTTCCATAGGATATGTTCTATGTCTGCGTATTCGTGTTTACATAGGATACAGCCAGCGTCGGGGAATTGCCTGGGGTAGATGCGGTTGAAGTGCACTGGGTTTTGAAAAGTTCTCGTTTGCAGACGTCTCCAGTCTACTTCTTGTGACCTATCTAGTTTACTGTGGGGTGGTGGGTGTATTTCCCTTTGTTTCTTGTAGTGGGTCAATATGTCGTGGAAGGTGAGAAGCTGATCCTTATCATCCTGAGTTATATCGGTCCCCCCTGGGATCATGAGATGGGTGTTCCCAGCCGCGGATGGTGAGTTCGCGCGCGGCAAGGTGAGCCTTCTCATTCAGGTTTGGGGGGGGTTTTGGGGTCCTCTTCATCTTCTCCCATGTGCGCCGGGATCCATTTCAAGTACCTAGGTGTAAAGGCTCCGTTCTTGAAGTTCTCTGCCTTGCTGTTTAGGATTCTGGCCGCTTCACTAGAGACCCACCCTCTTGTGTAGTTTCGAATTGCCGGTTTAGAGTCGCTAATAATTCTGCTGTGACCTCTGCTGAGTATGGCTAGCGCTATGGCCATTTCCTCCGCTGTCCTTCAATTTTTATCGGTAATATTCGATAGAAGCGAAACGAGCCGCACGAGAGTGCTGCGTGTGTCCACTTGTTGCCTTCGAGAGTGAAAATTTCTATGTTGCAGGTGGAACGAAAGAACTTGCATGAAAGAGAACAAACGCCCGGCGAGCACGCCTATGGGAGGAGCGACGTTCAGTTGCCATAAAGACAGTGCGACACCCATGCTGGCGTTGCTGCACTGTTGATGTTTTCGCTGGGTGGCGGCGCTGACGCGTTCGCACGCGGTGTTTTTTAGTAAACCGTCTCAAATGCCGCACATGCGTTTGTGACGCCACGCGCGTTTTTGTAGTTGCTTTACGCAACGCTTCTTTCTCGCTCTCCGCACTGTCTTCCTGTCATGACGGCGTGGCGCGAGTTCGGAGCAAACTAGGGCGCCCGAGAAGCTCGGGCCATCCTGCATAGCTCCCCAGAACATAATTTTTTTTGACATGACTACGCCTGATGCATCATCCGCATATATGGTGACGTCGCAATTTGCAACGGGGCTTTTGTTTACTTCGCGGTTTAGTCGGAGGTTTCGCTTGCTTTTGCCTCTCCAACGAGGCTCAGGAGTGCAAAATCCACCACGTTTCCACTCTTATAGCAGGGTGAGAACTTCTTTAACTAAGATCGTGGCCTCCGAGATTAGCCGGCGGCGCGCCGCCGGCCATGCTTAGATATTGCAAATAAGCTGCGCAACCATCATTTTGAATGTTAGGTAGTACCTCTGAAATTACGATCGATTTATGTGGCACGCCTGCTGCAAAGGCACACTGCAAACTGAAGCCAGATACGTTAGTGTGAAGGTTGTACTTAAATCACATTTCAAGTCGGAATAATGTGCATTTGGGAAACAATAAGCAACGCTTCCCACAGCGCTATCAAGGCAGACCTTTCTTTTTCATATTGCAGCAACTTCCATATACTCGTGTATAAGCCGCCCCCCCTGTATAGCCCCCCACCCCCCCTACTTTGAGACGCAAAACATTTGAAATAAAAACTGGAGTGTATCAAAACCATGGCCTCTGAGATTGCGCGCAGCGCCAGGCTAGCCGCTGCGGCCCTACCTCGGAGGCCGTCCAGTGCGTTGTTGGGGAGTGTGTGGACTGCATGCGGAGTCCGTTGTGTTGCGTGGGCCGCGTCACTCTAACGTCGTGTGGCAGAGGACGATCAGCTCTGAGAGCGCGCCGATGAGGTGAGCTCGTCCGACAGTGATTAGACATTGAATAGTGAAATAAAACGTTCATATTTGTCACCAGTTTTATTTTTAAATTATCCACCACAGTAGTAGCAATGGCGCTACAGTGCGTTAATGTGTAACTATAGGCCCGATTCGTGTATAATCCGGAACCCCAGCCAGAATTGATGAGAAAAAGTGCGGCTTATACACGACTATAAACGGTATCCCCATACTACCACCAGCAGCAGGACCACGAAAAAAAAAAAAAACGAAAGCGAATCTGTCCACACGATCGATATTCCTGGCGTTATCAAGGCGCCAACATTCAACCGAACGACACGCGAACAGCGTCGGTTTATGCTCCCCTCTGCATTGGGAATTCCAAAGCGATCGAAGACCCCCGGTCAAGGGGAAAAAAACGCGGTCGTCAATTGACATGCGGCTCAGGCCACTGACTCAGATATTACCTAGGTAAATCGCCCCGCCCAACCACAGTGCAAGAGGCGACTGCCGCTTCGCCCTTTTGAAGACGGCTCTCGCCCTTCATTAAATTTTCAAACGAACGGGTCACAGCGATCGTTCTGTCGCAGTACATTGGGGAGGCATTTCATCAGGGGGGCAGTGACTTTCTCCGAGTTTTGGCAGAGCGAGTTTATTACGTGTAATTTTACATCGCCGCCTCTGCCGCGGGACTCGCCGCTGATTAAGCAGAGTAAGTATAACAGTGTCCTATCAACGTAGCCATTTTAACCAAGGAAAGACATAAATGCAAGTAATTATTCGTCCCTGCATCTAAAGCTCATTCGTTACCAAAACAAGCACTTGACACGCTCTGAGAAAAAAAAAGAGAGAAAAAAAATGGTCCTTTTATTCTTTTTTGAGAGTCCTGACTTGCCACGTACATGATTCTTAATTCATTCATTCATTTCTTTCATTCCTTTATTTGTTTTCTTTGCGAAAGATGAACTAATGGGGGGTGACTAAGGTAAAAGCTGTAGTGGGGCCGCCTGAGTTGCCCTTAGCCCCCCGCGTTACACTGTCGTAGCGAGGTGCGCAGTCATATTACAGAAACAGTTTCATAATAAAAGTAAAAACTAAATACATCAATTATGCAATACAATAAAGAATAGTGAATAAGGAACAACGCAATAATACTCTCTTTATGGAGACACGTCGACTCTCTTTGCGGGGTCATTATAGTCTCTTCGGAGAGTGGCTGTGACCCACAAAAGGGATAACGTGCCTCTTCAGAGAGAGTCATACTCGTGGCGAGTCAGGACTCACCGAAAGGAGCCATGCACACTCTCTTTTCTTTTTTTTTTTTGTTCCTTGTGTGCACGAGAAAAAAGAACACGACGAGAAGTCAGCTAGCGCTTAAGCGTAAACTTGTGCAATACGCCACCTCTGCAAGTCATTAAGGTTTATAACTTAGGAGGCAGTGAAGTAAGTCGTCTCATTTCGCGTGGTGAATGGTAATTATGCCCGCAACGCGGTTCACGTCGGCTTGAGCAGCGTGCACGTCAAATGCGTGTGACATTATTCCACGGAAAAGAAACCGCTTAAGTCAGATTGCACTGTACTTTCAAAGCCGCTAAGATAGCGGTGGCTGTGTGCTTAGTTTTTTCTAAATAAGATGCACGATTACGTCATGATCGACGTACCAGTCAAAGCTCATAATGAGTAAACCAATGAGAAACAATGCCTGAAGAATGAGGGCTCACTGGGGCGTGCGTAATCAAGAGGACGAAATGCTCGGAGAGGCGTCCCACCAGCTTTTTTATCTACAATAATTAAAGCCCTTTACAGGGCTTATACGCTAAACACAGAAGGATGTTACTCTCGTGCTCACTAACACGCGTCTGCACTTTCGCTGTATTCACACGATGTGTGACCATTCGGAGCACTGGAATCAGAACACTCTCAAGCGTGAAAATATTGTTCGAAAATACTGAACAAACGCCAGTTTTGAGGTCACTAGAGTAAGCATTGCAGCATCAGCCAATTTTCGTTAGAAATATAAGAATGGTGTGAAAAAAATATGGGTGCGGCTTAGCGCGGTAAGGTCGAGTTGTGCAAATGAAAGCTTCTTTACTTGGTTATCTTTGTTTACCCTCGTAGTCGAAGCACAGTTTGCCAGCACAACTATATGGCTGGTCGAACGTTCTGTACTGCGTGCACTCGCTACCGTCATTTCGTCAGTTTACGAAGCCGTCGCTGCATTTGACGCGAGAAACGCCATGCCCCTAAACCACCCACAGACGCTCGCGTTTGCGTGCCCCTCTACTAGCAGATGCGCACGCTCCTTGCATTTTCCCCTCGGACGCTGAGGAAGGGCATTCGGAGAGGCTGGCAGACGAGCCGACGAATGCGTTCGCTGTAGGCTCGCGCACAACTGCAACGCCACAACTAAATTTCGCGTGGCTTTCCACGGGGTAGCCGACGCAATTGGGTCCCGTACTACAGGGATCCCCACCTACTAGTTGTAGGCGCCGTCCTCTTATGGGGCGGTCCCTGCATACTTCTCTTGTTTCCGAAATAAATGTTTTTACCACCACCATCCTTTCTTCGCCAGTAAAGCTATCGGTTTTATACGTCGCTACTTAAATCGCGAAGGCCAGCTCATCTGCAAGTTGATACCGTCGCCGCTGGAGAACAATGTTTTAGAGTTATGAATGCGCAGACGGTAATGACGTCGAAGGCACGTTAGCCTCTCCTCTATATAAACTCAAATAATTTAAATATGTTATTTCAAAACCGGTGACGCTTCAGACACGTCATATCCCTGCTGAATGCTGCCGCTGGAACGCACTTATGGCTTTTACTTCAATTTATAGAGTACTCATTGTTTTTGATTCTATATTCTTAAAGTTCTAGCAATGTTTTACTCATCATAGCATTCGTGGTAGACTGAATGAGTGTATCATGTGTCTGCAACTACCTCTTCATTTATGAGGTGTTCATTGTTAAGAAATCTGGGGTGAAGTGAGCCACCGGGTCATATGAACCACCGCCCATCTTTGACCGCCATTTTGAATTTATGGTCGGATGCTGTAATAATCTGGTTTATATCTTAGTGCAGCCCCTGTGATGGAAAGGCGTTGCACTGTCGCTTGGCGGAAAACCGCCAGGCCTGCGCGGAACTCGCAGCACAGCCACAGCGAAAGCTGGGAGAGCGGCCTTTATAGAGCCTTTTTTAAACATTCTTGGGGCAACTACAACAACCGCACTTGCATGGTACCCAA
>JALIZH010008957.1:0-26106 GCA_030522465.1 Rhipicephalus appendiculatus | reverse complement strand
CTAGATGAGTTATTCAGTGTCCACTTGTGTGAATGGTGGTGCCCTTATATTTACATTTGATGTTTGGTGCTTGTTTGCCGCTAAGCACCTTGGCCATTTATAAAACACCATCAATCACCTTCGCTACTTAGTTAATGAAAACATGTATAACATTTTTCAACATGCTGACTCAATCAAACAGCTCTGAGTTGGCGTTTGGTGCCTGCTATCTTTTGCTTCTTACAAACCGTGACATGTATCTTAGAATCCCACTGTGAAGCTGTTCAACTCTTTTGTGATTTCTTACTTTAAAGGAGCATTTGGCTGTTGTAGACTGCTTGTTAGTAAGTGTGGGTTTATAGTTATAAAAAAAGATTAATATTCTCGCAAATATATCCCACAGTGGATATGCCATTTTTAAGACATAACATTCCTTATAGCTGTTGTGTTTATTGTGCAGGCTTTATTGTAACCAGCTTGCACAACTGCACTAAAACCAAAGTAAAATGATGTCCTAAGCTTGAAAACACACTTTGCTGTCAGCAGTGGTATTACATTTTTTTTTGGTACAGAAGCTTATGAACAGTAATTATGACATGCAAAATGCACTTACCAGCATTTTAGTGTTTACAATACAAATAAAATGAAGCTACCCTTAATTCTTGTGACGTGGTAGAGTTTCATTTAGGAGCAATAAAAATATGCTGCACAATACGAATTTTCTACTGCTATTCGCATCTCACTTGGGTAAAGTGACAAAATTATTTAAAATGCCTTGAAGTCTTTAAGAAGTGGAAATTTTAAGGGTTTGCTTTTGTTTGTTACACACAACATTAATGAGAACTAACAGACAATAATGCCAAGGAAAGTATAGGGGATGCTATTAGTAGTAAATGTAATGTTAATGTGAAGAAAGAAAAGTGGATGAAAGGATAACTTGCCGCGGGCAGGGACTGAACCTGCAACCTTTGAATAATGCGTCTGATGCTCTGCCAACTGAGCTACTGTGGCGGCCATCCCCGTCCACTTTATGGGCTATATGTGTGCATTAAACATGGGAGCGTCAGTCAGTGATGCTAGTAGCCATGACGGCGAGTGTGGAACACTCTTTTTCTGCCTGTTGACGTCACATAGCACGTGACTCCAACAAAATGCCTTGTAGTTTTTGTAACTTTTCTTACTAAACATATTGTTACTCAGTAGGCAAAGTTAAATAATAGTTGGGCTAGTTTGCTGAACAGAAAAGGGAAGAGTGAAGGGCAGAGGCAGCTCAGTCTTTTTGGTAGCTCAACTGCCAGAGAGCACTAGGATTCAGCTGATGAAATTTAAACAATGATACGTGCAAGGAAGCCACTGTATGTGCAAGTAAAAGCACCGAGCTATGCATCCTATTGGTGGACTGTTAAAATTAAAAATGTAACCCATGTTTTTAACTGGACATGTGGGCTCTGACTGCTCACTTGACAGATTGGCAAGAAGATTGCTGCAGTTTCATGGCTGGTTGAAAAATGTAATTGTATCATTTGTGAACCCGCAGGGCGAGAAGTAGCATATTTTACTAAGAACCTTACCGACTGACTTCTGTCGTCAGTGAAAGTTTTTTGCTGACCTGCTTGCATGTTCATTTCTAGCACACTTGTTGGAGCATTTGTTAGCCCATAGGGGATAACTTGCATTTGTGAATGAATTTCACCAGTTGAAGGCAAGAGCTCTGCCCTGTCTCTTTTGATTTATGTTATATGTATAGCTGGAAAATATGTTGCAGCTAAAATGGCAAAGTATGTTTCACACCTTTGGCTTTGAAGGTGTTCATAAAGTTCTTGCACAGCGTACTTTTTGTTTTTGCCGTCTTTTGCATTCTTTACTGAGGAATGCACAATGCTGGTGATGCACTGCAGTTATTTTGAAAGCAGTGAGTGCGTGAAGACAAGGAGAGTGAAAAAAATGACGCACAGAGCACTACTTCCATCTAATATTTATGACAATACATATGTGCAGTTTCTTCGCTCATGTCGTGGTAACATGCGTGCTCAAGAACACAGCTGTCGCTAAAGATTAAAGGCATCAACTGCGCACAGAAACGGCAACGAATCTTTAGCGAAGAAACAATGCGAGTCTTGTTCTTGAGCATGCGTGTTACCACGAGATGAGCAAAGAAACTGCATATATATGGCATGCTTGTGTTGCAATAAATGTTCTAATAACACTCGTCATTGGGCTAGTTGGTGCATTGCATGAAGGGAATATAATTCGCCAAAAAATTAACGAACATAGGAAACGGCAAAGAAGACAGGAAAACGGCTTGACTACGTTTGGTTGTCTAGCTGCTTTCCTGTCTCCTTCACCGTTTCCTGTGTTTGGTCATTTTTTGGCTGGATATATTTCTTTGTTGCAATCAATATTAGTTGGAAGTAGTGCTCCGTGTGTCATTTTTTTCTCTGTCCTTGTCTTCGTGTGCTCACTGCTTTCAAAATATCACGATACCAACTAGCTCGGTCCCAGCCTTTACTGCAGCTACACCCACACAGAACTAATGAAAGAATTTCATTATGACCTGTGCATACTATATTATATTTTTCTTCTGGAAGTTTTAGTTATAAGTGCCCTGTCCTTCTTTCGCAGGCTTCATCTGTCGCATATCGCCCGGGACGAATGTAAAGAACACCCTGGCACCTCTTCTGTCGAGGGAACCGAAGTCGCCCGAACAGCCGAAGATGGATGGTGCAACTAACAGTGACTGACTGTGTTTTTTATAATGTGCAAGTAAATGAAGGATCACATTATGCTAATTTAACACCAATTGCATTCACTAGTCAAGGGTAGCAATATTGTAATGTTTATGTTTATGCACAGTTACATTAAGTGAGCTCCTGATAAAGCTTAGGCAATCATGTATTTTGGTGGTATTCATAGCGCACACATTCCACATTAAATTGTGATCTGCTCCTTACTGAGTGTGCATGCAGGTCCTCTAAACGATTGAAAACCCTTGAAATTGGAGAGTACATTTTCAGGGCCCTTGAGAAACCTGGAATTGGTTTCTTTCCTTGAAAACCTTTGGAATTTCTTGGCATGTGGTATCTAATATTGACTATACTACTTGCTTTCTATGGTCGGTAAACATTCGTCCAGCAAACTGAGGGAACATGTCGTGCTCAGTGATGTCTTTGCTACTGTGTTCCCCCTGCTTGCATCATCGGTTGACCTATCGTTCATTTCAATTCCGCACCTGCTGGTCCGCCTTCTCCCCCCCCTTTCTCTCGACTTGGCTTCTTAGGAATCGATTTCACTTCCAGCGCTTGTGCTGATTTCTCCCATTCTATGGCTAGGTCTCGGTCGTGTGATAGATCTTCTAGCTCAACAAACATCCACTGTCCTATGCAGGCAAACTTGAAAAAAAAAAAAAGAGCTTATGCTCTGTGCTAGAAAGCAAGTACTTCAGACTAAAGCTGCAGGCATTGCTGCACAGGCTTAGTGATTGGCTACCATGTAATGCTTTCTATTCCTCTTTTGTGTATATGAAGACCTTGACTTTATACCTAGAGGGTATTTGCTAAGTTACTTGCTCTACTGACAGAAGTCCAATTCACATTTGACTCAATCCCTATCAAACTTCAAAAACAGGAGAAGCGTGATGACTGTAAACATGTATTCAACGAAATTGTGAAAAAGGGGAAAAAATTTTGAAGCGGTCATTGCCATTTCATTGTTTAGCCGGTCAGTAATCCGGAAAAGTAGAAGCGTCGTATGTACGTCACTTTCATAAAACAACAGTTTCCTAAATACTGAAAAAGTGAAATATGGGAACTGAATAAAATGACTTATCTAATATGAAAGATGTCCTAGTAGCTGCGTAATGCCGTGAAGTTTTGTGCACGTTAGGAACTGATGTGAACAGGTAGAGCATCGGAAGCATTTCCCAAGGTTGTAGATTTAGTACCTACCAGCGGCAAGTTGGTTTTTCATCCACTTTAATTCCTTTCCATTCGTGTCATACTTACTGCTCTACAGTGGAAACCTACAAATAATGTCCACTATACCTTCCTTGGCTTCACTGCCTCTAGGTTTTTATTGGTTGAATCGAAGTTTCGTACTTTGAATGCATAAAGCTGCCCATATTGTTTTGGAAACTTTGTTAGAGCAGAAAATTGGTATTTGGGATGCTTCTTTGTGTCCTCCAAAAATCTTCAATAGGAATCCTTGAAAATTCTTCAATTTGGACTTCAAAACCAGTATGAATCCTGTTCACTCCTGTACATTTCATCCCATAGTGGCGTGCCCCGCCTGCAGCGTTATGCTATTTTTAGTTTCTGGTATGTCTAGTCATCTAAGATTTTATTTTTATTTATTCAAATGGTGCTTTCTATAGTGTTCAAATTATTTTGTCATATTGGATGCGGTTGGCACATTAGTGAGAAGTGCTCTGCTACGTCAAACTGCATATTTAAAAATTTGAACAAAAAAAATTGCTTGCTAAAAAAATAAATATTTTACTTAGAAAATTGTGTTTTCTTGTATTTTTTGCCAAGTTTCACCGAAACTCGGCTAGTATACATTAAAACATGCTAGTTGAGTATAATACAAATTCATGGCGATGTTCATGTGTTGCTGTGCTTTGCCTGTGCATTGGTGTTGTAACCTCGAGTGTAAAGAAAGGTGTCGTTAACTTACAGGTGCTTGCACCTTCCATACACTACCTCAATGGGTAGAGGGAGGCATGTGCAGTGCTAATTATGATCTGTATGAATATCTGTTTGTAGAGGAGACTGGTGTATAGTATTGGCTTCGATGGACTTTGAAGATATAATACAGATTTCAGTAATCTTTTAACATAATCTTTTCTGCACCTTACGTTGTGTGAAAACAAGCAGTGTAACCATTAATTATGTTGAAAGGTTTTATTCCCGCTGGCACGAATTGAAGCTATGTTGCCTAATTGAGATTATTGTTGCTTTGAAAGAATGGGCAAATGTAAATGTGGGCACTTCTGTACTGCAGGCCCAAGGTTATTGAGTTAGGCTTGCTGTACACATGTGCTTGCATTTATGTTTGGCCATTCTCCCGAAGCAAGAATAATATCAGTTAGGCTCGTAGTTTCAGCCATGTTTCAATGACCCTTCACTGTTGAAAGTGAAAACACTCTCAACATGACGTCAATTTGGCATTCACCATTTTTTTAAACGAAAACTCAATATTGATTTGCTTGATGGCTTTTCAATTGAAAGTCGCGGGCCAATTTTCAATACTGGTCAACAACTGCCTCAACGGTATTTTCATTTATCCGCAATGTATTCGCAATTGTCAGTTCATTTCCTCTCAACGATAAATCAATATTGATTATATTGATTTGCTTTATGGTCTTTCAATTGAAAGTCGCGGGCCAATTTTCAATACTGGTCAACAACTGCCTCCTCAACGGTATTTTCATTGATTCGCAATGTATTTGCAATTGTCAGTTCATTTCCTCTCAACGATAAATCAATATTGATTATATTGATTTGCTTTATGGTCTTTCAATTGGAAGTCGCGGGCCAATTTTCAACGGTCGTCAACAACTTCCTCAACGGTTTTTCTATTGATCCGTTATGTTTTTTCAATGTCATCTGTTGACATTGCTCAATAACTTCTCTATGTTTTTTCAATAAGAATTTTTGTAAGGGAATGCGTACGTACATTGCGCGGTGTTGAAGAACAAACTTCGCTGTAAGTCAGCGCTGTTGTTTGTGTCGTCCTTTTTTGTGCTCGCTCTTTTGGGCTGTTTTGTTTCCGCTGCAACGTTCTTTTCTTCTTTTTTTTTTGCCTATTGTAGTATGGTAGTTCGCGAAGAAGGGAATGCTTCAAGGTTGTTACGCCCTTTTCACAGATAGTTGACGGCCACTCTGCAGCAAATGGAGGGCTGAAGGAGCCTATAATTTTTTAAAGTCCGTGTCAAAAGTTCAAGGACCACAAGACATAAGCAAAAGCTGAATCAACATCTTTGCACAGCGCAAGAAAACGAGGATGTAGGGAGGACACAACACGGGCGCTGCCGTGTTGTGTCCTCCCTACATCCTCGTTTTCTTGCGCTGTGCAAAGATGTTGATTCCAAATCACCAACTAGCCCAAGCATCCGTTTTATCAAAAGCTGAATGTTGCCTGTGCCTGCGGTGGGCAGGGTTGAATTTAGATTTACGGCCTGTTCTAAAACGCGCTAGCAACATGTTTTTCAAAGACGATAGTCTTTCTTGGGATACTTAAACGCAAAAATTTTGGTCTGTATGTCTGTCCTGTCTGTTTGTCTGTCGGTAACCCGATTCAGATTCTCGGCCAAAGTTTAACTTCTTTCTGGACGCCCAGCCATCTTAAACTGGTGTTCGCGTTCATATTTGTGAACATATTCGAATAAAAAGAAAATACTACGCATTCCTGAGGCACAACATTAATATGTAAGTGTCAGGACGTGTGTTCTTTATTAGAAAATGCATAGGTACGCAATTCTAAAGACCCTAGTGTTTTTTAGGCTGTCTCAGGCAAGGCAAAACATAGTAGTACGACCGGCACAAAACTATCGTCTTTAGACGACATTTGCAGCGAAGCACGTAGATACGCGGCTAATTTTTAGATGTGAAGCATCTTATGGCGAAGCTTAATCCGGTGGTGGTGGTGGTGGTGGTGGTGGTGTGCCGCGTGCCCACCCTTACTGCGCATGCGCAAACAGTTCAAAAAAAATAAAAATAAAAAAAACCTCCTCTCCCCCTCTCTCCTCTAGGCATCCCTCCCCCGCGGCAACCACACCCTCACTGCGCATGCGCCTCCCTTCCTCTCTCCCCTCTTACACTCCCCCCCTCTCTCCATCCCTGCCCGCGGCGTCTAACTCCCCCCTGCGCATGCGCGTCCCCCCTCTCTCTCCTCTCCTACGCTCCCCCCCTCTCTCCTCTACGCATCCCTGCCCACGGCGTTCACACTCCCACTGCGCATGCGTGTCACCCCCTCTCTCTCCTCTCCTACGCTCCCCCCTCTCTCGCCTCACGACGCCGACGCAGGCAGCGTCTGCTAGCGAGTTTCTTGGTTGAAAAAACCGACTGCTCGCGCTGCACAACCGTTCACTGGCCATCCCGTATATATGGCAATGGATCTTGACCTCCAAGGTGGCGCCGGTGGGAGATTTCTCCTGTGCGTTGTTGAACAATAAAAATTCGCAGCGTGCGCGTTAACTAAAAGCGGAGTGCGGGTCTCTGTGTCCAGTCGGAGTCTTCTGTCTCTCATTGCCCATTAGCAGCGGTTGGCATGTTCCAGTAGAAAACACCGCTCCACCACTGCGTGCTTTGCGCCTCCCCAGTTTTCCCTCCTGCGCAACGCTGCGATGAGCGCCAGCGTCAACGCCGCCGCCAGTCTAAGCGTTAGCGCCCGCTGCTTCACATCTACACATGGTTCCCTTTAGCGGGAGGTGGTGTAATTTTTTTTTATTAAATGTATATAAGGAGAGGTTGGTGCCAATGCGTGGCGCCGGCTACTCCTCTGCTCTTGCACAACAGTTGTCGTCGCATAGTAAAAAACAAACACAAACTAGGTTATACAAAGACACATAGTACAACTCTCACACACTGAGTCCAAGTTCCTCAATACAAAAATGTGTCCACGCTACACAAAAGTTGACAAAACACAAGTAATCACGGAATTGAAATGTCCATACAAAACATGAAAGTTCACTAAAATGTCAAATCCGATCATGATTCTTGGAAGCAGTCTCTTAAATGTTACACTGTAACAGAAACAATTAGGCTTTCACAAAGAAATATTTGCCAAAATAAAACACAAGAATATTGTAGCGAAACATACCGGTGAACAATAATGCGAACACATTTTTTTTGCGTGTGATTTAGTACTTTTTTGATATTTCTGATTTCTCCAAAAATTCAACTATTGCACGCGCAGCAATGCTTTGGAAGTTTCCTCTTGGCCATGGCCCCAAGATTTTTGCTACTGATGGGGGCCGCTTATCCAAACAATTTAGTTTTTGTAAAAGTTTCCTTCGAGGGCCATCATATTTCTTACAGTGTAGAAGAAGGTGCTCTACGTCTTCTTCAGCTTCTCCACATGAGCAGGTAGGACTGTCAGCTTTTCTTATTCTATGCAGGAATGTTTTTGTGTAAGCCGTGCCAAGCCGAAGTCTATGAACGACTGTTTCTACAGATCGGTTAACCTTTAACGGAATATTAAATTCTATGCCGGGATCAATGCTACATAACTGAGAGTTCTGTGCACCATTTTTGAACCAAGTTTCCTTGTACAATTGACAGCACAGCTTATTTAGTAGACATCGCGCATCACTCATCGGTAGAGGTAGCAGTGATATATTATTCTCCTGATGCGCTGCATGTGCCATGCGATCAGCTGTGTCGTTTCCTATGATTTCACAGTGGCTTGGTACCCACTGGAACATTATGCTGTGGTTTAAACTTCTCGCTATGGCGTAAGTCTTCTGTATTTCATATGTCCGCACGCTACCTTTGTTACCTAAGCTGATTCCTCTTAAGCAAACTAATGATGATTGTGAGTCACTAAGAACTACCCAGCGAAGAGGACCTGACTGTAGACATATGAAGCGTAAAGCACAGAGTATTGCATAAAGCTCTGCCGTTGTGGATGTTGTGAAATGGCTGAGCTTAAAGGCTTTTTTCTCTTGGTATGCAGGTATAAAGAATGCCGATGTAGAACTTTGATTCAAACATGATCCATCGGTGTAGACATGTACTTGTGATTCGTCCGAATACAGTCGGAAATCGCCGGTAAATTAAAAGCTTTCTCCCAACTAGTGGTCATTAAGCATTTGACGTCATCTCTAGAGTACTTACGGTGTGCAGTATGAAAATTTATGGTTATGTAATGCACGCACTTTCGTTTCCAGTGCCTACAGTTTGTCTCACATTGGCGTAATTTGAATTCTACAACTTACACTAGAGTCGACATTACCTTTATTTACCGGATTCACAGCTTAGTGGTTACTATACCGAGCAGTTGCTCAAAGCAGTCATCTTACAAAAATATGTCGCGTTTCAGTCCCTCAGTACTGTACTCCGCTAACGGTTAACTGCTCATCAGACGACGCCTTGTCGCTTTAGCCATTAGCCTGAACTATTCGTATTAAAAATCGAAGTATAAGTAATTAACCAAAAACTACATGTTCTCTCTTACGGACTTAAAATGAACAAGTAACGCTTGAACGTTACAGGCCTCAGGAGGAAAGGAACGAAGCACTCGTCCCTGCTACGCGAGGTCAGTGGCATGATTCTGCAGCTTCATTGAGAACCAGCCATCGACAGGAAAACGATTTTATGGTGGAAGCTAACAGCTCGCGGCAAATGTGAAAAAAACAAACAAAAAAAAAAAGCCGGCAGATCCCACGCACTGTGAGAATCGATGTAATGCGAAGCAGCCAGGAAGGAGCAAATCATGCTTTACATAATTTGCATGTCGTGTTTTACATGTTAGGACCTGTCATTTATGTTCATCATACAGTCACGTCACGCAATACCAATTTTGGTGTATATCAAGCTAGCGAACTGGACGCAAGCGCACCATGAGCGTGGCATGTAAATGGCGTTGTAGATAACATGCATGCCCAGATTTTCATGTTACCACGTGCCGCTTATGTTCGTTATACAGTCACGTCACTCAATACCAAGTTTGGTGTATATCAAGCTAACGAAACGGCCGCGAGCGCGCCATGAGCGGGGCATGTAAGCCATGTCGCACATGACAAGTCATGATTTCCATATTACCACTTGTCATTTATGTTCGTCGTACAGTCACGTCACTCAATCCCAAATTTGGTGTACACCAAGCTAACGAAATGGCCGCGAGCGCGCCATGAGCGCGGCATGCAACTCATGTCGCACATGGCATGTCATGATTTCCATGTTACCACTTGTCATTTATGTTCGTCATACAGTCACGTCACTCAATCCCAAATTTGGTGTATATCAAGCTAACGAAACGCCCGCCTGCGTGCCATGAGTGAGGCATGCAAGTCATGTCGCGCATGACATGTCACGATTTCCATATTAACACCTGTCATTTATGTTCGTCATACAGTCACGTCACTAAATCCCAAATTTGGTGTATATCAAGCTAACGAAACGGCCACGAGCGCGCCATGAGCGTGGCATGTCATGTAAATCATGTTCATGACATGCATGTCATTATTTGCATATTACCACCTGTCATTTATGTTCGTCATACAGTCGCGTCACTAAATCCCGAATTTGGTGTATATCAAGCTAACGAAACGGAAGCGAGCGCGCCATGAGCGTGGCATGTCATGTAAATCATGTTGTTCATGACATGCACGTCATTATTTGCATATTACCACCTGTCATTTATGTTCGTCATACAGTCACGTCACTAAATCCCAAATTTGGTGTATATCAAGCTAACGAAACGGCCGCGAGCGCGCCATGAGCGTGCCACGTAAATCATACTTTTCATGACAAGTTAGTCATGATTTTCATATGACCAACCATTTATGTTCATCGTACAGTCATGTTATGCCATACCAAATTTGGTATAAATCCCCTTAACGATACGGCCAGGAGAGCACAAAGTCGTAGGCGGCTAGATAGATAGCTAGATAGATAGATACGCTCAAAGTCGCCGAAGTTCGCTAAGAAATGCTTCGCATTTAAAAAACAAAACGAAAACAAGTAAGCTATCACGGCGAGAGGAAAGCAGCGTGGATCGCGTGGAGCCCCGTCACGCTCTCGCGTTGCTCGTTCGATTCTCACACCTCCACTCTGCCTGCAATCACCGGAAAGACAGGGTATGGCTGGCCAGGTAATAAGGATGTGGCACGGCTTCTCCCTAACGCTTTTCGGGACTATACCTCCGCCAAACCTCTAATCAGGACATCGGCCTAGCGTCCAGTTCCGACAGAAACACTCAAGCGCCGAAGGAGAAAATTTCAACGAAGAATAGATTATTGCAGTAAAAGCTTGTTAATTCGAACTCGGTTAATTCGAACTTACAGTACATTCGAACTGGCGCCCTGGTCCCGGCATAGCCTTGTATTTCTGTGGAGGAAAACTCCCAATAATTCGAACTCGTCGGTATCCACACTGCTTAAGTAGGACTGGGAGCCCCCCGATTTTCAATGCTCCTCGCAGAAGTCGGCCCAAAGTGATCACAATGTGTTGCAAAACCAAACCAAATTAAATTTACTAGACAATCAGAATAATGAAACCGTAGCATTTCTCAGCAGATGAGAATTTGAACGCTGCGCTGGAGCTCTTGGGCAAGCTGCAAATGATGCACATGGAGTCGTGACAGAGGAAGCGGATGCAAATGCAAATTAATAATTGCTTTTAATTTTGTTTGCGTTAACTCTGTCTCGTAAGTAAACGTGTTTTCGAGCATAAATAACGTATGGCTTAGAAGTATGGCTGCGTATGGCTGCGCTAGTCTTGTGGGTTCTTCCTTTCGTTTTCGTGTGTCCCTTTTTGCGCAAAATTGCCATTCACAATAAATAACGTCATTTATTTGGACATTAAGGCTCACTACTCACATGAATGCATGTCGGTGCTTGTTTGTGTAGTATCGCTGACTGATCAATTAATTCTGTTCTGTGTTAGGGCTCCATCAACCTAATTTACGAAATTACCTGCCACGAACGTGTAGCATCACCAAATTCGCGATAACGAACCCACAGGTGGCTCCTTTCAGTTCTTCCCGTGCAGTGTGGGGCGATGTCCATTCACTCTAGCGCCTGCCCACTTATTAGAACTCCGCTTCATTCCAACAATTTTATAGCGCGTTTCGAGTTCGAATTAACCAGCTTTCACTTAAATGCAGGGGTGGCCACGCATCCCGTGCCAACATCTAAATATTCATTCCGCGTTTCACCAGAGTTTCAGAAAACCTTGATTGCCCTGAGGGCTTCTTTCAGTGTTAGATAACGGTTAGTAGCACGTGAAAGTTTGAAAATGCTATTACCATCTCAAGACGATATTATAGATTATCAGGGTGCATTAACTGCCTAGTTGATGACGCATAATCTTAGGATTACAGCACAAAGGTGGAACGCGGATGAGCACAAAAGAGTACGTTTGTTCCTGTGCTGTGTAATTACAATGTATATATTGCACGTCCAGCAGAGCTTTCGTTATGCCGGTCATGACAGCGTATGCTCACTCCATAAGCATGCCTAAAGGATGAAACTGCCTCTAGTGGTAACACACGAATAAATGAGTAAAAAAACCATTTGCAAAACAACAATGTAATCACATGGTAATTTCAGGAGTGCCCCCGTTGCCAGTGCGCTGTAGTACTCCTGCCATTCAGTGGACCGGCGCCAAGTGTTTACAAGTGACGCAAGGTCGAATTGTGTCATGGCCGTTAAAATCTACCATCTCTACCTAAAACACGCCAAACACAGAACTCAGCGGCTGATCGTAAGGCGACCATAAGGACTATATCTAATCTAATCTATCTATCTATCTATCTATCTATCTATCTATCTATCTATCTATCTATCTATCTATCTATCTATCTATCTATCTATCTATCTATCTATCTATCTATCTATCTATCTATCTGTCTGTCTGTCTGTCTGTCTGTCTGTCTGTCTGTCTGTCTGTCTGTCTGTCTATCTATCTATCTATCTATCTATCTATCTATCTATCTATCTATCTATCTATCTATCTATCTATCTATCTATCTATCTATCTATCTATCTATCTATCTATCTATCTTTATTAATCGCGTCAAAAATGTAGTACATTGCAGGTGAATACGCAGGAGGAGGTCCAAGGTTACAAACCGCAGGCGGGACCTCCTATGTTAATACAACGGAAAAACTCAATTACGAACAAGGAATAAGAAGAGTGTTTTTTATTGTTGCAAGTAACAAGGACATTACCGAATGTTCAGGTTAGCACTTAGCAAATTAACGAAATGCAGCAGTTATACATTGAATCAACACTTTTTTATCTATCTATCTATCTATCTATCTATCTATCTATCTATCTATCTATCTATCTATCTATCTATCTATCTATCTATCTATCTATCTATCTATCTATCTATCTGCTGCAACCCATGGCGCTTCAGCCACCATGTGGATGATGGGTAGTACGCGGATTTGTCTAAGCTCCGTTCTTTCGGCTCCGTTTGGCTCCCCTAGGCCTGGAGCCGCTTTGTCGCAAGACGAAGTTCAGCAACTGTTCAGAAGTTTCAGTTCACCACCTTAGCCTTTTGGGCTCACCGATTCGAATCGGCTTACGAAGTTCACAACGGTCCATTCTTTCATCCGAAACAAAAGCAAAACACAACAATAAACAAAGCCACAAGTGCGTCCGAAGCCCGCAAGCACGAAGACTAGGCAAATTCGTGTAGCACCCATCATTTCCACGGTGGCTAAATGATCGCAGCGCCAGAGGGCCCTCTAGTAAATATTGTAGGAAACTCTATGTATCTATCCATGCTCGCACAAGTCAAACTTGGAAGCTTCGCGTACGACGCAGTCTTAAGTTGGAGTAGTGGTTTCTTCTTGGTGGTGTCTGGGTTGAAAATGCTCCTTCGCCGATGAATTCGAGGTGTTCACTGAATTCGCCGGTGACTTCGGGAGCAAAGAAAGCCGTCAAAGCACATTGACTCTCGTGGCCTAGTTTTGAAAGAAAGGAAACGCCGTCATGCGTTCCGAGTTCGCTCAAGTGCGATTGCACCAACGCGAGATTTCATTTACTTTTTAGGGGCGAAGCTCCTTAAAGCGGCACCCGTTCGTCCCTCGTCGTAGTCGTAGTCGTAGTGCGTAACCAGTCTTACGCTTTGACCTCCAAGGTGGTGCCGGTGGGAGATTTCTCCTGTGCGTTGTTGAACAATAAAAAAATTCGCAGCGTGCGCGTTAACTAAAAGCCGAATTCTTCTGTCTCTCATTCCCCATTAGCAGGCATTGGCATTTCTCCTGTGCGTGATTAAACGATAAAAATTTTGTTCAAAACGCCGTTGATTGATGAAATAAACCAACGAAAGACGCCAGATGTTTTCTAAAAGCAAAACGAAAAGACGCCAGATGTTTCTAAAGCAAAACGAAAAGACGCCAGCTGCTTAACGAAAGACGCCAGGTGTTTTCTAAAGCAATGGTTTTATAATCAAAACCATATCGCGATACAGGTTTGTAGTTGACGATGCTCGTTGCCGTCGGTGTGTGCTCGTATGGATAAGGATGCCGCTGCAACCAGTGCAAGAACCACTTAGCTTACATTTCACCGACCACAAAGCGGTCATAATGAAAGGACAACGGAAACCAGCAATAAAAGTTTGATAAAACATTTAATCAATCGTTTCACGTCATTTTTATCGGGCGAATTAACGGAAGAAATTTCACGGTTTAACCGATGATTACTTCCAGGAGCTTCGCCTAATCTCATCATCATTCACCTCGTGGATCTGCCGTCAATTTTTTCTACTTGTTTTGTGTGAGAGAGTATACTTTGACAGAGAATGGCCGCTATGCGGAGTGCGTCTACGATGATGTTGAATAGTCACTCTCATCTGCTCATCTCCAGCACTACTATCCGCGTTATATCGGCTTAAGTTTGTACTTGAGTCTTTTCGCAGATATCTAAACAATGCGCTACCGTATATTTGTTTATCCGAGGCGCGAGTTAGTGGGGCAGGAGGGCGCCGTGACCTTCCACCTCATACTCGGGGGGAGTTCTTGATAAAGATATCTCGCGCGGGTCGCGTATTTCACAAAAATGTCCTTACTGGATTTAAACCACTGCTAAATCGTATTTTAAGGCACAAAATATAAAGGCGTACCTCAGAGCACCGATTGCGTGAAGTATTGGTGTTAATTAAACACCAAAATTGAAAATGCTAATTTTACGCTAACGGACTCATGGGTCGACTCACTAAGGCTCACCCGGACTCAGGTGAAGCCGTGAGTCTGAGTCTGAGTGAGTCCGGCTGAGTAATATGTTGGTGAATTTGAGTCCGAGTGAACCCGGTCGAGAAAAATTACAGTGCAGTGAGTCTGAGTCTGCGTGAGTCCGGTTGAGGAAAATCTTGGTGAGTCGAAGTCCGAGTGAGTCCTCAGAACAAAATATATTTCTTGAGTGAGTCTGAGTGAGCTCCAATTTCTTTGCCGACCTATGGTCACTGTACCAAAGGAATGAGCAGTCTGAATTCATTCGTAACGTAACATCCACAGTTCTAGCCATTAACGTCACATATGCTTTAAGAATACGATGTATTTTTTTTTGTTTTTTTTTTTTTTTTGAAATGCGAGAATTGATCGCACGCGTTAATGATTTGAAACGGAAAAACTAAGGATCCTTTTTATGCTAGTTATTTTGCAAAACATATGGTAAGTTATTAACGCGATAGCGTTAAAGGAGTACTGACACGTTTTTTCGAAGGCGTGCTTGCTCTGTCATACAAATCTCCTGTATGCATAGATAGCCCTGAGCAAGTATCAAGCTCAGCAAATGCTGATAAGATATTTTATTTTGATATTAAAGTCAATTTTCTCGCGGCATCCGTACTGACATCAACACTAACCTGACGTCAGGCTACAGCACTAATCCTCTGGTGACTTCACGCAGCAGTCTGGCTAGTTGTGATGACGTCAAGCACCAAAACACACAAAATGGCTGCTTGCGCGTCGCCTTCTCGATCATCTGCTCGCGCCGTGCGGTCGTGCGGTCACTGTCATCCAGTGTACTTGTGAAGCGAGTAAGCGGAGTCTGGAATAGAGTGCGTGCACGCGAATACAAAATATACGCTTATCAGAGGGCAAGGAAATCGTCTGACTTTGAATTTGTCGTCATGGCACCGATATTTTGCCCTGTGAAGTCTTGTGCCAGTGAAACGGGGGAGAATAGGTGCAAGTTCCACCGATTCCCGTCCGATCCGGCGCTGAGACAAGCGTGGGTCGACTTCGTGCGCCGCGGCCGAGGCGGAGACTGGACGCCAACCAAGCGGAGTTGACTCTGTTCGCTCCACTTCACTCCGGACGCGTACACGCGCAGCATGCAGTTGCTGACCGGCTTCGGATTGTCGACGAAAAATCTGCGCCAAAGAATCTACGAATCGACGAAGAATCTGCGACGAAGAATCCCAACGCTGTGCCCCACTGCCGCAACCGCGCATCACGTTGCCTTTCAAGGATATAGAAAGAGAGTTTGCTGCGGCAGCAACTTAAAGTGTGCAGGCGATCCCGAGTTGCGTGCTCCAGTGGAGGTTACTCGTGTTATCGAAATCTTCACACGTGTTATCGGAATCAGTGTTGTTTTCGTGCGCAGCTACACCGTGTACTTCAGTTGTTGGGTTGAGACATGGTGAACATGCAATTCTGGTAATGTACGAGTTCATCATTGTGTAGCTAAGCATATGTCAGGCTAATGCCGTCTTTCAGGTTCCTCTTCACGTCTTACGTAGTCCATGAGGTCAAGACGACTACCTTTCAGAAATTTGGAGGACGTATTTACTGCCATGTGTGCAAACTTAGTAGCTTTTTCTGTTTTGTTATTGTCACGTTACCAACCGTGGCCTTTGCCTCATTACTTTCACATGTGTTATCGAAATCAGTGTTGTTTTCGTGCATAGCTACACCGTGTACTTCAGTTGGGTTGAGACATGGTGAACATGCAATTCTGGTAATGTACGAGTTCATCATTGCGTAGCTAAGCATATGTCAGGCTAATGCCGTCTTTCATGTTCCTGTTTACTTCTTACCTAGTCCATGAGGTCAAGGCTCAGAAATTTGGAGGACGTATTTACTGCCATGTGTGCAGACTTAGCAGCTATTTCTGTTATGTTATTGTCACGTTACCAACTGTGGCATTTGCCCATAGGTCGGCAAACTCACTCATGAGTTGACTCACTCGGACTCACTCAAACTCAGACTGTGCCATGAGTCTGAGTCTGGGTGAGTTATGTTTTGGTGAGTTTGAGTCCGAGTGAGTCGGGTTGAAGCAAATTTTTGTGTGTCAGTCCGAAGCACAGGTCATATTTCTTTAGTCTGAGTGAGTTCCACTTTTCTTTTTTGCCGACCTATGGTCCTACCTACTCATCTCCAGCATTACTATCAGCCTTACCTGGATTCACGCTTATACTCACGTCTACTCACACGTATTCCAAAGCAGTGTCGTTCACACACCATTTCAATATTTATTGATCAGAGGAAAGAATTACGTAGGGAGGTGCCTGGACCTCCCATCCCTACCCCCTCCCCTCCCCCCCCCTGCCAACTGTTCCAGGGAAGTTTTTTGATAAATATATCTTACGTTGTCATATATTTCAAGAAAAATCACCTTACTTGTTTGCGAGCACTCATAACTCGTATTCGAGGTTCTATATCAAAAGGCACCAAGAAAAGCACCGATTACGTGAGATGTTGGCGTTAAAGAGCATTGACACCATGGTCGAAAAAGCGAATTCTAGGCTATTGGACTGATGAGTCAGCTCACTCAGACTCAGATCGAGCTGTGAGTCTGAGTGAGTCCAGGTCAGTAATGTTTTGGTAAGTTTGAGTCCAGTTGAAAAAAAAGCTTTCGTGAGTGTGAGTCCGGCTCAGGAAAATTTTGGTGAGTCTGAGTTCGAGTGAGCCCTAAGAGCAAAATATATTTCATAGGCGAGTCTGAGTGAGCTCCACAAATTTTGTTGACCTATGGCTTTGCCTCATTACTTTCACACGTGTTATCGAAATCAGTGTTGTTTTCGTGGATAGCTACACCATGTACTTCAGTTGTTGGACATAATTTTGCTGTGGGCAGCGCGACCCGGACTGAGGACAAAAGAAATGTACACACACAGGCGCTGACTGACAACTGGTTTTATTTCTTCACACACGCGGTAAATAAATAATTAATCACGTGGAGTGTTCATGTCGTGACAGGGCATCACCTGATTACATCGTTCAAGAATTGCATTTCTTTATCATGCAGAGCAACCGACGTCTGGTTGACGCACGTGCTCTGGTTAACATGCGTGTGGTATGCTTCCACAATCTCGCGAAAGACTTGCTTAGTACTTCTGTACACTATCTGTGTTTCATGAAACATACGCTCACAATGGCACGTTTTACAATGCACAGCCAGGTTCGTGCTAGCGGTATTCTTGACAGCGGCGTTGTGCTCCCTAAGGCGCACGTAAATGCACCGCCCCCATCTGCCCAAAGTATTTCTTACCACATAACATTGTAATGGCATACACTACTCCCATTGAACAAGGCACGAACTGCTTTTTGTGCTTTATAGTACATGTATCTTTACACACCGGTTTCGGTTTTTTGACGAGAACTCGCCCAACTCGCCGTTCTGATTCAGTTGTTGGGTTGAGACATGGTGAACATGCAATTCTGGTAATGTACGAGCTCATCAGGGAGGACATGGTGCAGCTAAGCAAGTCACACTAATGCCGTATTTCAGGTTCCTGTTTACTTCTTACCTAGTCCATGAGGTCAAGACTCAGAAATTTGGAGAACGTAATTACTGCCATGTGTGCAGACTTAGCACCTCTTTCTGTTTTGTTATTGTCACGTTACCAACCGTGGCCATTGCCTCATTGCTTTCACAAGTTATCGAAATCAGTGTTGTTTTCGTGCATAGGTACACCGTGTACTTCAGTTGTTGGGTTGAGATATGTTGATAATGCAATTCTGGTAATGTATGAGTTCATCAATGTGTAGCTAAGCATATGTCAGGCTAACGCCGTCTTTCAGGTTCCTGTTCACTTCTTACCTAGTCCATGAGGTCAAGACTCAGAAATCTGGAGAACGTATTTACTGCCATGTGTGCAGACTTAGCAGCTCTTTGTTTTGTTATTCTTACTTTAGCAACTACAGCCTCTTTCTTGAATTTCATGAGTGTTAGCCTAAGTGTTGACTTCCCTCTGTAGTGCTGGTCATATAGCATCTGTTTTGCATACGACCAGAAGAAAGGTCAGTGACACAGGCTGTTATTCCAAAAGAAATAAATCAAGTTGAACATGTTTTCTTTTATTGAACTGCATCTCCATGACATTCGTATACTTAAAGCCGCAGCAGTCTAGTGGAGGGTAATTTTGACGCACTGCAGAGACGACGCAGCTGGGCAGGACCACTCGCTTTCGTTTGCTAAGGCGATGCCAGACCCTTCTTACAAAGGGGCGATGTCGCCTGAAATATGAATGCAATACGATATATAAATGCAGTGGCAAGAGTAAAGGTAGACATATCCTGCAGGTGAATCAAATGTGTGCACAGAGTCATATTCCAGAACCATCTACTGACAAGCAGACAAAATTACGAAATAAAACGTTATTGTTATGTAGCATGCAGATTCCTTTTCAGCAAGTACAGATATGCAGAAACACTTCATTTTATTTATCGTTTACTTAATCAACCCAATGGGCCAAAGGCACTACCGAAAACTATGACTTATAGAGGGAAAAAAAAGAACAATGAAGTACATAAGTCAATTACAAATAACGTGAAAGGCGAGATCAAGTAATCTGATTTGTGAAGAACTATCTAACAATGTAAGCAGCAGCTATTCTAAGCTTGCAGATTTTATTTCACATATTGTGATTTCGAGTTCGTGCATAATTAGCGCTGCCTGACGACCGGCGGTGTCCAAGGCCACTTATACATGTATTTTTTCATTTTCCTTTATTTAGTTGGACACGCGATATGGAATATGGACATAGCAATATTAGCAAGTAACATGCGCCTATGCACGTTTTGAGTGAGTGGATGACGCGTCGTACTTGCGATCACCACACTTTTGCAGGAAGTATACCGAAGGCATGCACTTTGCATGCCAGAGACAGCTTGCGATTCGGCGTACTTCAGCTTCAACAGCAACAGCTAACTTAGATCAACCGCTGCAGTAATACCTGTGGATTTCCGGTGCCTCAATGACGCCTGGTCGATCTTCCATCAAGGGTAGTACGCTATCTCGAGGGCGTGAATGTCTACTAAGCACCCACGCTGAAACGTCGGGTGCGCGGTGACACAGGCTGCCTCATCCGGCACTAGAGCGCGACTTTGTCGATTTCCCGACAGCACACCGACTACGTCCGTGTCCATCGGGTGGCAACTCCCCACAGAGGCACCTACGCAGATTACGTTATCGATATAATGTTCAGGCGTTACGACCAGCAAGAGGTTGTCATACTGCGTGCGCAGTGCGGCTGCATAGGAAAGCGGCAGGACAAAGCATACATGCGGTGTCAAATCTGCGCCTAGTACCAGTAATTTCAAGAAAGTAATAGCATTACGAAATCCACACGAACGCTATTGACTTCCGTAGAACATCCGGAAGATGCCCGCGCAAGATCAAGCAAAAAACAGCGAATTCTAACCGTTCGACATTCCCGATGCGCAAGCCGTCTGCATGGCGCTATCGCTCTCAGACGACTCGTCTTCTGACGTACTTGCAAGCGGGTCGAATGCGAAATGATTCGCGGGGTCGGCAAGCTCGGCATCTTCCCCTCTGCCGAAGTCGTTGCTGCCGTCGGAGTCTGTTGACAAATATTCGTCCATCGTTGACAGCGCGACAGTTGCCACATGTGCGGCGCGCAGCAGACGAAGCAGACGATGGAGCTACGCGCGCACGAGGATACGTCACGAAAGCGTGCGCATTCACATACTACCGCCTCGTGGCGCTACTCGTCCCATTGCCGCGACGTCAGGGTACAGAAGGACCCGAAACTAGCTTATAAAAACATGCTGTAATTAATTTTTCAGGGCGCACTCACGCTTGCCGGTGCATTTTCTAGGCTCTTGGGGACCTGGTCTATCATTTGACGCAATAAAACGACTAGTGAAAAATTTCGTGTCAGTACTCCTTTAAAGAGCTCGTTTCGCAGAAATTCCAGCGTCGGCGTCTTGGTTGCGAGCGAAAAATCATCATCTTGTCTGTGACCGAAAAATCAGGAAAGATGCAAATAAAATAAATAATAAAAATTGCCGGGTCCGAGTGAGGATCGAACCCGGGCCGTCTGCGTGGCAAGCAGGTGTTCTACCACACAGCCACGCCTCTGCTTGGAAATACAGTGAAAATAACTTCCTCTGCTTGGAAATGCAGTGAAAATAACTTTCATTCTTCGCAAACGCAAGCGTCCTTTATATAGGCGTCGCAACATAACATGTAATATCCCAGGAATATTGCGTGGTACAAGCGTACATTGCAATCGGGCGTCAGAATATGTGACTATCATAATGATTTCGTAGTTCAAAGCCGGCCACCCATTACAAACGGCACACACCATACTGCGCGTATTCCCTTAAAAACACGCAGTGGGTGCATAGCAAATGTGCACTAAGTGGTTAAGGTAGGCACTCGGGACATGATATCGCTATCGCGGTCAACTCTTAAAAGCGAAGATTAAGGGTCCCCCAATTTTTTGGGCAATACTATACGCCAGGGGTTGGCAACCTGCGGCCTCTGGCATGACGACAGCACCCCCCTTGTCACTTCTTATCTGATGGCCGACATAGCCTAAAATGGGATTTGCCCTTGCAACCTATGTTTGATTGCAACTTTATGACAAGCATGCTGAAAATAAACATGATTTTTTAATCCAGTTTTGGAAATTCTTGTAAATTCGCCAAATTTTGATGCTTTACCTTTAAAGCCCCCCCCCCCCCCCCTCCCTTTTTTTTTGTTTGCCGTCCGGCTCCTCGCTATGTCGGCGTCATGCAACTTGGTCCTCCGTCTCAAAATGTTGTCGACCCCCCTGGTATAAACATGCCGTTCGCTTTCTCCCACTCAAAGCAGCAAAATTATTTATTTGGGAAATAAAGCTTACCTTCTTAAATTTGTTCTCAATTTGTTCTCGCTCGGAGCAAACAAAATAAAATGTCCGATTTGTTTTCGTTTTCAAGGTATAACAAGGTGGCAGATAATAATTTTATGCGTTCCGTATGCGCGACTCGTATAGTGTTGGCATCTAAAACTTCAAAACAAAGTATATTTACCAGCTGCGCCCAAGAAAGCGCATTGCATTCATCTATAAAACACCTTTTTGAGTGAAGTTAGCTTGTTGGACACAATGTCCAGAAATGTTATTGTACAGTCCCATTCGTATAATTACCATTTTTACGCGGAAATTTAAGGGCACGTTTTTTCTTCGCTGTAGACAATATTAATGAGAACTAACAGACAATGATGCCAAAGAAATTATTGGGGATGTTGTTAGTAGTAATTACTACTAATAACACCCCCTATACTTTTCTTGGAATCATTGTCTGTTAGTTCTCATTATTTTTAGTCATTTTTTACCGTAGCAAGTCACTTTGTCCCGTAGCAAGACAAAAAAGGCATAAAGTAAATCGCTTCTTCTGATGGTGTTCCCTTGTTTATTCTTATACACGTGGAAATTCTAAAGCGAAGAAGCATTCGGACCAATAACCTTCCACAGACTGGGACTTCAAACTACTTTGTTGCGTTACGCTCGCCATATTCGGCAGTGGCGACGATGCCGGTATTCGTTTCTGTGATACCTAAATCTTATTTGCTGCATATTGTCTCTGTGCTGCAGCGATTTCGCGCTACGTGAGCATCGGCCGAGCCTTCGTCATCTGATACGCTGGTCGGCAGGCATCGACAACAGCTGGTGTGGCATTCATCGGCGATGCTTCGTATCTGCGACGGAGGCATTACGCCGCCCTTGTTGAGGCTACAGAAGGAGCCTCCTTGTGCTTCCACATTCCACTTGGCAGTGGCGACGCCGCCGGTATTCGTTGCTCTGATACTGAAGTCTTTGCTGCAGACTTGAAAAACAGCGCAAAGACAGGACGAAGGAAAGTGACACAGGGACGGGCGCTGAGTGCCAACTGAAATTTTTATTGACGAAACCAATAATAAGTAGATATCTATCGGGTACATAATAGCGCAAACTTGGAAAAACACAGATTCGAGAAAAGAAGTAGGAGGAAGCAGAAAGGTCGGGCGCTAAACTTCAACTGTTTATTCCAAAGAACAAGCCACCAGATTACAACTCTCTGCGCATGCGTGCATCAAAATCGGAAAAACACTGGTCACACTCGCGTGTCAAGAAGCTGCAGCTCATTTTGGTAAAGGGAAACAGACGTATCACTGATGCAACCCGTGCCTCTCTTCTTAATGTGGAACGCCTCCAATAGCTCTCGCGCTAATGTATCGCGGCTTCTGCCTATTATCCTGATCTCACGAAGCAGAGGCTCACACCTGCAGGCTAAACAATGCGCTGCTAAGTGCGCATTTCCTTTATTCTTTAAAGATAATTCATGTTCCCGAGCTCGGTCGTTGAGACAGCGTCCAGTTTGGCCCACGTACGTCTTCCCACACGACAGCGGTATTTCATAAACAACACCAGTCGCGCATTTCACATAACGTCTGGTGTGCTTCTTCTGGCATCCGGGCTTTTTTGTCAACGCGGCTGACCCGCGGACTGTGTCCGCGGGTCAATGATCAATGATCTTTTAAAGACGATAGTCTTTCTTGGGATACCTAAGCGGAGAAATTTTGTCTATCTGTCTGTCTGTTTCTCTGTTTGTCGGCACGTCGCACGATTCAGCTAGCTGGCCAAAGTTTAACCCCCTGCCTTACGACCTCCAATCTTGACCGAGAAGCATGTGTTCATACGGGTGAGCGTGGGCAACTAAAAATCAAATATTACGCATAGCTGAGGCACAACATCAATACCTTAGTACTATTCACAGTGTTCCTTTAAAACAAAATCTATAGATACGTAATTATAAATATCCTAGTGTTTATTACGCGGCGCTGAAAATGCGCCGCTGTGTACAAAACAAGTCTCCGCCCAGTGATTTAACTTCGACGCTGTGGTGCTGCCACCTGGCAGCAGCATAGTTCAACACAAGCCGATGTTCCCCGGTAGCGCTGTAGATGGCGTCCTCTTCTGTTTTATCAATGCCAGCCAGATGCGGCTGATTCATCGTAGAAGAGCGCTGTCTCAGGCAAGGCAAAACATATATGGCCGCTTGATGAAATACGACCTACTCTACAAGACATCATCAGAGAACGCAGAGAAAAGACCGACGACCAAATTTCAGCGGAGAAACGCCGGCGTCCGTCTAAGCGTGCCCGGAAAACGTCCGAAAAACAGCCCAGCGGCTAGCCCAGCTATTAAATTTTGGTACTCATGCCGCTTATGCAGTGCAGTCGGCACAAGACTATCGTCTTTCGACGACATTTGCAGCGAAGGACGCAGATACGCGGCCAATTTTTGGCTACGTAATGTTTCTGTTCATCGTTTAGCATGTACACCAAGGTTGGGCGCCACGTCTGCCTTGAAGTCAAGCTCTGCCTTGTGTTCATGGTTTCCGGACCTCTGTCAATCTGCAGACCGCAACTTTTAGCCTTGAAAACCATTCCAAACGCATTTGAAAAAATAAAGAATTTTAATTTTAATAGGCTCTTGAGAATTGCGCTGCTGCGTTGCTTTTTCCACTGTATTTTATGATATTTGTTGCAACCTGTTCTATAATCCATTTCCCTCGAATATCTCGTTATTTAAAATATGCTTACAGTGAAGGTGAGAATAGATCGCTGACTGATACCGCATCTTGGTAAAGTTTTATCGTTAACACTCTTTAACGCAGAGATTTTGAAGAACTTTCACTACAAGTGTAAACAGCCCGTTTCATGATGGCCTTTGTGTGTGCGCCTGTTATAAGTGACACAAGATGGTTATAGTACTTTGTGATGCGCCGTTTGAAATTATGAGTGTAAATCAAGTGTTTATGCAGTGATGACAATGGCACATGCACCACCACGGAGATATGCAGTCGTCCACTTTCCTTTGGGTATTATATATGTGTTCCAGATCTATATGTGTGATCGCTAGCCAGACGGTACATTCTTCCACAGCCCTCGCGTAGTACGCGGATCGTATGAAAGGCTTGTGACTGATAAACCCTCGTTAATTCAGTTGAGTTAAGGCTGGCTTGAGATATCATGCGACAACAGATTGGTTTCTTGCTTTCATGTAAGCTCAGAAGTTATTCATTGGCTTAGCCATGGAGGTATATTGTTCAGTCATTGTTTCATTGTCCTACAGACTTTGAATTCAAAACGAAAAGGCAAGTGAACTTTGACCGGTGCATATTAAACACTTGTTAAAAGTCTTTCATTTCAGAAAACATTGGATTGCCATCTGGGAACTTCTGCGAGAATTTCACAATGGAGTTGGAAACTGCGTCTAGCACTAGAGTGATGTGTGCCATGGACATAACTATCCCGAAGCGTAAGCTTGCTTCGAATGCGTTTGCATAATTTGCAGTATCAGAGACTTGCCCCATAGTCCACAGTTGCATTTCTCAGCATGCCATGCAGCCCCACTGAGAAAGCTCTTGAAGAAAACATTTTGAAATATTCATCGCTTATTATGGAACTCAACGCTATCGCTCACTGTCTGCGAGACAGGATATCAATCATAAGAAGTGTTTTACAGTTCACAAAGGGTTAGTTAAAATTATTATACTGTCAACTGCGCTCATCAACTATTATTTGTACCATATTGTTATTCTGAATGATGTGTGACTACATATGTTTAGTTTTACCCATTTAGTTAGGAGAGGGGGATACGTGACTTTGATGACGTATGCACCAATAAAATTTTAGTATATATTCTAGTTCCGGGCGGACATCACGCCACATTTTACTGTCCCTTGTGAGTTTCTGCTTTTCTCACTGTCTATCATTGTGTTTGATAAAAAAATGAGCTCCATGAGCTCATTTTTTTTCTACATCTTGTATCCTTCTTTACTTACTTTGAAAGAAATTATGCCATCAAAGCGAACGCACATAGAAGTGACGCTGCCATATTGTATGACGCATGCGTACTTCCCGATTGGAAAAAAAGCCAGCTTTACTGATCGCCAGCTGCTGTATAGTACAAAGGCGTCACCGAAGCTGCACCCGTGACACTGATCCTGCATGATAAATCGCTCGTTCAGCGGATTACGCTTATCCACATGGTTGCGACGGCATAAATCCCCGAGTCTTTATCCCATTGGCGGTGAATAATAGCTGAAGCCCAGGAAACGGCAAAGCCAGCTTTATCACCCGGCCCACCTCGCAGCTCCGAGGCAGTACCTAGCGCATTGTGAGCCTGCCAAACCAGGCGAGGGTGACTCACGCAAAAAAAAGTAAATATCTA
>JALIZH010008956.1:0-11468 GCA_030522465.1 Rhipicephalus appendiculatus | reverse complement strand
GCATGTAGCAATATTTCTGCTGAGGTGAAGGCGGTCGAAGTGATGACGTAATGACATCCGAATAATATCTAAGCGTAAGCTGCAGAGTAAGGTATTGGATATTAAATTGTATGTATACAAGGAGTGACTGGATCCGACATGCAGCATCGGCAACAGCTCTTTTCTAGCATAATAGTTGTCGTGCTATAAATGTGTATTGGACAACCATAAAATAAAACCAATAGGCACACGGACGACCACTAATGCACTTAGTCTAACTTCTTAAATACAAACAAGTGTCCAGTCAACCGAAAAGTTCAGGAAATAAAAATATTCACGCAAACGACAAGTCCATACATAATTAACTTAAATGTTCGCCAAGATGATATCCCAGCCGATCTTTCGGCACTTACAATCTGTGAAGTGCCCCACTCTCAGAGTTATTTATAGAAAAAGAGATGCCTGACAGACTTTTATAATTGTAATTCGAGCAAAGCATGCCATGGTTACAAACTGATTATTATACCTTTAACACCATTTTTTTTTTCGCGGAAAACACTCAAGCCGTACAAACTGTCCACTACAGAAAACACGCTGGTCGAACGAGTTTTCCTTGCCGTGACCAGAAAACCTCAGTGTATGATGACAGGAGTCATTACAGCAATAAATAACATCGAGGCTATAGAAAAACTAAACCAGAGTGCTGTGGCTTAGAACAAAATTATCAACAAAGAAAATGTTCAACGCAACGTTTGAGAAAAGTACATATTGGTGTTGAGCTATACGACCCACATTTATCAATTTTTTTTAGAGGTCGTTTGGATGCGGGCGTAAGGCTCTTACAGACTCTGACTTATCGAGCTGCGCACGCTACGACGCACCACAAAACCCATAACAGCCCGCCCCGCAAGAGGCTCGAAGATTTGTCTGGGCCGGTATTTTCGTCGGTGTACATTTTCCAAGAAGAGGGCGTAAAAATGCCTTTTTTTTCCTTTGATTTTGACACGTCTGTTGATGTGTGTATGTGCGCGCCTTTGTGTACTTGTTTGCCTACTTGTATCCATGATGATACTTGAAAGCGCAAAACAGGTAGAATGCACGAGAAGATCTAGAGCGCACATCTTGTCTAGTTCTTCTTGCGTATTTAGCGCGTTTTGCGCTTCCAAGTCCCATACTGGATCAGCACAACCTCGATAAATTTTCTGTCCTTCTAAACCTACTTGTGAGTGCGTAGCTCTGCTCAAACATCAGCTCTGCTCCCCAGCCAATCTATGAAAAACAAGCCTCGTGCTCTGCGCAGTGCAGGGGGCATCGTTTATAGAAAAGATGGAAAGAAAGAAAGCTACGCTCGTAACCTTGTATTGCGGTTTATTTGTTGTTCTTATTCGTCGTCGTTTTTGCTTCACTGTTGATATGGTCTTGTTACCGTTCTCGCCTGAGTACGGTTCCGTGACCTTCGATTTTCTTTGCATTTCTTTACAAGATCGCAGCACTTTTTTTAGGGGCGAAGCTCCTTAAGCCGTGGGTCGTGCGTCCCCGATGTATGTAGTAGCCACCAGCGTTCCAGTATAGTGGAATGTACCCACTACACGTGATAACGATGGCGATGACGCTGATGACCATGGAGTATAAGCCCGTTCCAGTATAGTGGAATGTACCCGCTACACGTGATAAAGATGACGATGACGGCGGATGACCATGAAGATAAACTCTTGGCCGATCCCCCTGAGTGGGTAGGTGCCAATCATACAAGGAGCATCATCATCATGAGAATAAGCGCGTTCCAGACCACACATTATCTTTCTGCCATGGATGAAAACGATGGAGCTTCGCCCACTCATCATGATTCACTACGTGGATATGGCGTGATTTTTTTGCGACGTAATAAGTAATAAAATGATGGTTCTTCAATGCGTTTGTATGTCTTGTTCACTTTGTTTTCATGAGTCAGCGAGTGCCAGTCAAAATAACACTAATTCATGAAACTATGAAGTAGGGTATGCTCGACCCAACTCATCGAATGTATCGATTGTGTTCTTAAAATTTCACAAAATGACATAAATTTATTGCTTCTTGTTTCTTTAGAGCCCGCAGAACATTTATCGCAGTATTGGAAAGTAAAAGATCAAACGATGGTAATCTCGCCTGTTTTTTCAAAGGTATTTTTTTATTTTTTTATTTTATTTATTTGTTTGACAATACATGATTCTCGTGATGCTGAAGACTTAATCACCCAATAACTTGCTAAGCCATAATCCTCAAGAGACTATCTTCTGAACAATACAAATATATATAACTAGCGCAGACGAAGGAATTAATTTTATAGAAGAACTATTTGAAGCATTTCCTGCATAGGACAGCAGCCGGCTGCCTCATCTTCATGCTATTTCGAGACCTCGCCGCCGCATCAGAGGTGCGGAGAACGAGCAATGTTTGACGGTGAAGCTGTATCTTGGCAGCACTGTGACACGCCACTGCAGATCCTGAATGTTTCAGTATGAACAATGCAGCAGCGGCGGATTTACGATTAACTTTTGGCAGCCAAGTGTTCTCTCAAGCATACGCATCGTACAGTAGAGAAGAATTTGTTCTTCTTTGCCTGACTTCTGGAATGCCGCCACGGGACTTGAACCCGCTATCCTGCACTGTGCAGCGCAATGTCGTTGTCATCAACCTTGGGCTGAGGGTCTATCTCGCATAGAATTGAAGCACGCGTGGTCGCTTTTCATTCAGTCATCAAGGATATTAACTATTCAGCGCCCACGCTTATTTATGCAAGCTGTTGACTAGGTGTTTTCATTCTTCTTTTAGAAAGCAAGCAACAAGAAGAACATGTAAGCTGCTGCGATCATCCCTTCTTTTTTCTTTCCTCCTCTCTTTGTCAGTTCTAAAGAACTATTCGCTTGTCACGACATATTCTTATCCAAGAACATACAGATAAGAACATCTGAATAATGCAGAGCTGAAGTCGTGGTCAGAGCTATTCCTGAATGAGTGTCAGCAGAATAGACGTCTTCTTTTACTAGCCAGGCTAGGGAAGATTTAAATATTTACATTCGCGCATATTGTTCAAGCGCAGACTCCCAGTCGAGACTATACGTGACTAGAACTACAACCAACGCAAAAGAAGCTAAATTAAGTCTGGAGCTTCAGCCTGGCTCCAGCCTGGCTAGCAACAGAAAGGGGTCTATTCTGCTGACTTCAATTCGGCGTTATTCAGATGTTCTTAATATTTGTCTCACCGTTTGTCAGTCTTGTACTCGGTCAAGAAGAGAAGAGCACGTTTTTGTTCACGCGGAAAGAAAGCACACTGCCACTGCCGTCGAGTACGTGGCGTCACATAGCTACATATTTTAGGCGCTCCTGCAATAGTAAGCTATTCAGGAAAACGTGAAAGCTCACAAAGGAGTTCTGCATTGTGGGTGTTTCTATGAACAAAGCGAGAACGAATTGCTTGCCCTGCAGCTTCCACCTTATTTTAAGCTCATCGATATTCTATGTATTCCAGGGCAGATGAGACAAGCCACGATCTCCATTGCATGTTTTGCTCTCGGTTCGGTAGATGTAAGCTTCTAGGCTCGAATTCATGAAATATAGTTACTTTGGAGAGATTCGTAAGAGAAGACAAAATTTCAGCCAATCGTAGCGCTTGGCACGTCATTAGTAAAGCTGGCTGACCAATCGGAATGAGAACTTACGAAAGGAAAACATTTCGCATTCAGCTCCCGCATGCCAAGCTTTCAGCTTATGCCCTGCTAAGCTGATTTTCCAAACTATTTCGGGTTTGCGCTTCGGTTAGCGCAAACCCGAAATATTATGTAGCGACGGTATTCAAAGAACGCGTTTAATATACATTCAATGCAAAAAAAAAAAACAAATACTTCAATACATACAAATTTGGTAACAACAGAAGGCAGTCTAACAGTGAGAGCGAGGTTTACAATAGCGAAGCCTCGGCACAGTCAGAAAGAATGTTCGTACGCATTTAAAACCGTAATGAATGGCGTCCCGTAGAAACGCCCATTCATAAAATTTTCTTTGTCAGGAACTATTTACGAATGGTCCGCTGCCTTTCGTAATACTATGTCTATAATCAGGATTGGCTAAATATTTCCTTCTCCGTAAAATTCTAAGCTAAAGGGCATATTTTTCACTTGGAGCGAAAATAAATATCGAACTAACCGAATAGAGTAACTACAACCTTACAGATGGAGGCATGAAGCGCGGATGGTGGTTAATATATCTATCTAAAGATATATCGGGCTTACATAAAGAAAATGCACAATCTTCTCATCAACCCCGGTGCCGTAATTACCATAAAATAAAGTTATTTCAATTGTTATTTGCGTGTAGCGTGTCAGATGAAGTGCAACTATTCACAAACGGCGACGAATTTCGGATTCGTGAGCACTAGGTAAAATATTAGATGATGTTAGCTTTCCTTAAGTGAAAGGCCTCATACCCAAATAGTCATAGTTACGGCTGTTTCAGCCATTGAAGACAGTTTTCGAGCCGTGATCCACTTCGGAACATGTCGCAGACGATTATAATGCAATGCCATCATGTCATTCCTATTACAGTGCGTGGAAAGATAACACTTGTGAATTTATACACGTAACCTCTTGACGTCAGCTCAGTATTGAGGCTAGCTTCAAAAGTGAGCACAGCTCCAAATTCGCCGATTTGGTAAAGACGGAGCCCCGATTGGTCAGTTTTATAGAAACGCAGCCCCATCCCTACATAACTGTCCAATAAGTTAAAAAGTGATTGCTAAAAATAGCTGTTTCGCAAGAATAAACTGGCAACAAGGGCACATTAAAAGTGACTCTGCCTTCTTTCTTTTCTTTTTTGCTCTCCTTTTCTTTTGTAAATATTTTCCAAAGTTTAACACCCCGCCTCATTTTTTTTAAGGGAGGGGGGGGGGGGGGATGAACATCCAGAAATGATCGTCGATACCCCTCTTCAAAAGGAAGTGACCGCGGACATGATTGTCATAATCGTGATGCATAAATGTCACAGTCCTATACAACTACACTGCTTTGTTTATACAGATGCGTTTCACTGAGGCATGCCGATAGCGTACGAGTGTATTTTTGGCAGTGAAACCATTCAGCCGACACTCCGAAAACGTGCTGCTGTCGATGTTGCCATCGCCGCCCCGTCGACTGCTCGTGCGCAACGCCTCCGCGTCGGTAATGCGTTTTTTTCGCGTGTATGTGAGGCGAGTGTCAAGCGACGTAACGTTAGCGCGACGTGACGCTGATGTGAAGCTGACCTGGTGGTGACGTAGTCTGACTGAAGTATAATAAATAGTACGCAGACGTGAAGGTAACGTAAAGGTGACCGGCGGCGACGCAGGGCTGGCGTGAATAGGAAATAAGTCTGACGTGAGTGTGGCATGAAGGTGACGCGAGGCTATGGGAGAAGCGCTCGGAGAGTTCGACGATCTAGGTACTACCCCGCGGTGCCTGGCGGTGCCTTATACACATATTCGTGGATGAGCGTGTAGTGCTGATTTTACGCTTCGCCGCACCCATGAAGTCAGGAGCTGGTCTCGACACGTTGCGACGCCCCGCTGTATATCTCTGGCTTCACGGCTCTGCGTCGCCACCGGCTGGGAATGGTGACCGAGAAGACAGCAGGCCTATCGGATTCATGTTTTCAATCTGACTCTGGGAAGATATCGGCGCTGGACTCTTTCACAAGTAAGTTATCAGACTTTATTCTGCCGTACCTGTCCCGTGCGCGAAACGCATCGCGCTTGTCGGCAACGGGCTGGATCGTGTTGTATATCGCGCCCACGAAATGAACCGCGAAGGTCGGCTTGGGTGTCACAGCTCGCCTGTGCTTTGTGACTGCCTGGAAATTGGCCGCCATTGCCGTCGGCTGTCCGGACGCTCGCTCATCGAGCGCTCGCCGCGGTGATGAGCTGCGGGCTCGCGATTTTGGGCAGAGGCCTCGCCGCTGCGCTGCGACTAGTCCAAAACGCATTGCGGTTGCCGGCAACAAGCTCGGTTGTATGTCGCGCGCTTGAAGTGCACCGGCAGCTGGCGGGGGATTCAGCTAACCGACTTTAGCTGCGCTTTGGAATTATGTGGAAATTCTTCGCTATTACCCTTGGCTTCCCGTCACTCGGTCGGAAGAAGCTCGGCGCCGTTCGTGGCGGCGGCCCCGCGTTCGCTCGCTTTTTTGTTCGAGGTTCGCTGGCGGCAGAAGCTCCGCGTTCGGCCCCGCGTTCGCTTGCTCGAGCTCTACGACGCCGCTCGCAGAGAACCCGCCTACTCGTTGGCGGCACGGCGGTTCGCGGCGCCTTGGCGTGCTGGCTGCGGCTGCCGCAGTTGAGCTGTTGCGCTATGAGGCTCGAAATACGTCTTTGATGATGTATGACATCGCGGTGAAATTATTTGCATGCCATATTTTAGACATGTGTTTTTATTTCACCTTGCACGTATTTGCCATGTGCGTGCATCGTCATCCTCGCTGTCACGTGTGACTAACTATTAAGGCGAAAGCCTTTAATGTCTCATGCTCACGTCCGTCCGGTGTCCGTCCATCCGGTGTCCGTCCGTCCGTCTGTCCTTCCCGCTGTCTGTCCGTCTGTCCTTCCCTCTGTCTGTCCGTCCGTCCGTCCACCTGTCTGTCCGTCCGTCCGTCCACCTGTCTGTCCGTCCGTCCGCCTGTCCGTCCGTCCGTCCGTCCGTCCGTCCGTCCGTCCGCCTGTCCGTCCGTCCGTCCGCCTGTCCGTCCGTCCGTCCGTCCGTCCGTCCGTCCGTCCGTCCGTCCGCCCCGTCCGTCCGTCCGTCCGTCCGTCCGTCTGTCTGTCTGTCTGTCTGTCTGTCTGTCTGTCTGTCTGTCTGTCTGTCTGTCTGTCTGTCTGTCTGTGTGTCCGTCCGTCCATCCATGTCCGTCCGTCCATCCATGTCCGTCCGTCCCGTCCATCCGAGCTCTGGCACGGAGCCAGGTGGCCGCCGGGATGCGCAAACGGACGCCGGTCGCGTCGGACTCTACAGCGCTCGCTCTTTGCTTGCGTAGCTTCGTTGTGCCCAGCGTTTGCAATCATTCTGACCGACGCCGTCTCAATGGACAGAGGCGCTCACGGAATACACTTTCGAATTTACAAAGGGCCCGTCAACTTAAGCGCTGGAACGCTATGGCGTTTGCACGATGCACAAAGCGCGAGAAAATACTAACGCATGCGAACAGAGGAAGATTAGTCTGGCGTCTCGCTGCGACTGGCGGTAAAAAAAATTAAATAAGAAAACACGCACACATTCGCTTTGTGTGTTTGTGTGTTTGTGTGTTACACTGAGAGTGTAAAAGAAAAAAGACATGGCATAGTCAGTGGAACGGCCGCACGCTTTCGCTGAACACAAAGTACAAAGTGTGCTTCAATTTTTTGCAATCTTTTCGTACAGCCTTTGTCCAAAACGTTCAGAAGGCTGTGTGCGCTGGTGCGTGCAATGCCAGTCGTCTATCGCTTCCGTTGGAGCAGCTTCACAAAGAGGACGGTACGAGATATGACTACGCGGCTGGACCTGTATTTGACATTTCACAGTGAATTCACCGAAAGAATGCAGAAACTTCATATGTATATAGAAAAATAAAACATTTCGTTGTCTCACTTTTGTCTTTCGTTGTCGCATTGACTGCGAAAGCAGTGAAACAAGCAAATATTTTTTCGCGTGTTCTTTTCCGCGCCATTCATTGCTCACAGCGGAGAAAAAATGCGCGAGTATTAAGCTTTGCGGAGAGTAACTGAAGAGAATCATCCCTTGGGATCAACGTATCATTTGATCTGGGGATAAAAAGTTGATCCGAGTGCAGTATTTGAGCGGACCGACCGTTCGTCCGGCGAGGTGCTACTGTGGGGACTAACGGTTGCTCGGTAAGGTGTAAACGTGAGAACTAAATGTTAGCGCCTTGGGGTGATCTGTGGGGACTAACTGTTAGGCCCGGTGCCGTTATTCCTTAAAGGGATTAATGTTTGTGTCAGCCTCATTAATACCCAAAGAGAGAGAGAGAGAGTGTGAGTGAGTTAGTGAGTGAGAGAGAGAGAGAGTGTGTGTGTGTGTGTGTGTGTGTGTGTGTGTGTGTGTGTGTGTGTGTGTGTGTGTGCGTGCGCGTGTGCGTGTGTGTGTGTGTGTGTGTGTGTGTGTGTGTGTGTGTGTGTGTGTGTGTGTGTGTGTGTGTGTGTGTGTGTGTGTTTGTAACATATACATAGAAATAATTTGGCCATCTCAAAGAATTTTCATTTTGAAAGTGCTTAAAAGGTTTGTATTGAGCTGCTTTCAAAAACTTCGTCTAGAGATAAAAAACAAATATAAAAGAACTAACAAGCCGCACCGCCCTCCTATCAACTGACTCGGCATGAATTAGTGGACCCTTACATAACAATTCGAATGTTAGTACCCAAATAATACGGAGTTGGCGTATTTGAGAAATATCTGAGATATGAGTTCGCAGTACAATTCAGAAGCAATTATATTACAGGATATTGAAATCAGGCCGGATATTGCCTGTGTTCGTTTCATTCAGAATAAGCAAAGTTGTATTTACCTAGCTTTCTTTTTCCTAAAAGTCATCATCCCTGAATACATTTCTTACGCCAGTATTTTGATTAGTTTCTGTTTTACACAAATGTTGGGCCTTAAGATCCCAAATTGCTGGCGTTTAACGTCTCGAAACGACGATATGATTTTAGGGGTCGCTGTAGATGGAAGGATCCGGAAACTTCGAACAGCCGGGGTTCTTTAACGTGCGGCTAAATCTAAGTACGGGCCTCAAGCATTTAGGCACTCATTGAAAATGCGGCCACCATGGCGGGGATTCGATCCCGCTACCTTCGCGTTGGCATTCGAGCCCATAACAGCTAGACCACCATGGCGGATGCCGTAAGAGCCCCGTTGCGTGCTAGCCACGATTTTATCGCCATCAACAAACGATACAACGTGGTTTAACGGCATTAAAAATAAATAAGCAATGTAGCACAGTGCAAAGTAAACGCTCACAGAACGGACATTTCGAATGAAGCGAGAACTGTAGAAAAATAGTGTCTCTTCGTAGCCTCTTATGGCCCTCAAGTAGGCACTACAAATCCGACGCCGTGTATTCGCAAATCGATGACGCTACACGGAGCACGCAGTCATTCCAATCACGTGCTTGCAGAAAACGTTCTTGAGGCCACGCACGGCGTCTGTTTTTCCCGGAAATCTAGGATACAAGACAAGAAATATCGGCCAAGAATGGTCGTGCCCTAGAACACCAGAATTGAACACCAACTCTAGAAAAACAGCAAAAAGAACACCTGAATATAAATTCTGGTGTCCTATCGGCCAAAACCACGATATGACTACGGGGAACACCACAGCAGGAAGAGTTTTAATTATTTTTTGATCAACTTAAGTTCTTCAAGTGGAACATGTATCTAAATACACGGGAGTTCTTGCATTGTGCGCTAACCAAGACGCGGCAGTCGAGGCCGGGTATAGAAACCGTGCCTTCGGGCTCAACAGTGCGACTCCGCACCCGCTGAGCCACTACGTATGTGCTTTGGACAAAGGAAAGAGAAATAAATACAGAGGGCCCGTTTGGATCGTTATACAACACCACGAAGGCATTGACATTTCTTCTTACATTTCACGTATAAATCGTGAAAGTACAATCAGTGATAAAAAGTAAACGCGACAAAGGACACAAAATGAAAAAAAAAGAAGAAATCAACATGTCGCGGCTTCGCGGATATTGATGAAACAGCAAAGCTGGTGATGTTCCCTTCTGTCAGGCTAACGGATTTCTATGATTCGCAAGTCTTTTAGATATGTTGTATCAATGCTCTTTAATAAACACTCTGTGGTAAGTTTCCAGGTGGTAGTATGGTTTTATTGCATCTTGACCATATACCACTCTCGTACACACAGGTTCACAAAGAAGCATTCGCTTAAGATGCTCCGATATGTTGTATTACTGCTCTTTGTTAAACACACTATGTTAAGTTTCGAGGTGGTTGTATAGCGACCACCATTTATAGCCCCAAAGTATCACGTGACAGTGGTGTGATTATGGTAACGAGCACGCCATTGGTTGGGCCAAATGTTGCCTTGTTTCTTTTTAGTGGAAGCTGTATGTAGTGGGATTTCCCCAATTGCAGTGGCATATACGCGTTTATGATGGTGATAGCTTTGTGATAGGCCATGCAGGGGGCGCTATTTTGTATGCGTTCTAGCATAGAACGGGGAGGAGGATAGAACAAAAAGAGGAGGGAAGCAAACAGCCAATAGGCGAGCTGGGGCGTTCAGGAATGTATGCAGTGCATAAAGAAATGTATAATTATTATAACTGAACATCAATATTCAGAGGCATTGTTTTTCGCAGCTTGAAGTTGAAGAGCTCGGTGACTTCGACAATTAACTTCTGTTAATGTCTTGACGTAGCGCCAGGTGGTGTCGCAGTGGCGCTGGCCCCCACGGTGTTTAAACCAATGCTTCTAGTATTAGCAGTATTAGTGTACTTGTAATTACAATTCAAACGGCGCGACAATTCGAACCGTTACCCAGTTGTCGAAATAGCGCGGCAATCGAGAAGAGGTCCGCGCTTTCCCGACAACCAAAGGGCGTTTCTGCTCTCATTTATGGAGCGACACCCCCCAGTTAGCCTTACGTGCTAGCGAGCTCACCCACGAGTACACAGCAGCGGACAGGCGTCAGCTGTGAGGCGGTAGAGAGATGCGCGAGAAACCCACTCCTCCGGCCCCACCGCTTACGTTTCGATCCGCCGAGTCGTCCGCGGAGACTGTTTTGTAGCCATACTACAGTGCCTAGAATATTCTAGGCACTGTAGCCATACTCATCGATAGAACGACGCCCGAGCCCGTTATAACAACCTCCTCTCCTTTCTATGCACATTTTGTGGCTATTCTCACGTCTTGACCATCGGAATAGCCTCATAGCCTCGACCAATCGAGCATTTCTTTCCCTCCTATTTTGTTCTATCCTCCTCCCCGTTCTATGCTAGAACGCTTACAAAATAGCGCCCCAGACTTCTGTGGCGCATACCCGTTTGCTGGGCTAATTGTTGCCTTTATTTTTAATGGCCCAGTGGTGAGCAGTGAGGTTTACCCAGTGTGTGTGCCGTATACCCGTTTGTGATGCCCATCCGCGCTATCACGGATACCGGATACGAAACGCTCGACCAAGAGCAGCTTCTCTGATAAAAAAAAAAGACTATACATTATGTACGCATATGCACCTCGGGTCATAGGAGTCGAACCTACGACCCCTCGCTCCTGAACGCGCAGCGCGCGAAACGACCAGGCCACAAAGGACACATCCTTCAACATACTAAAGGTGAGCTATTTATATACACCATTTGGCCTTGGCGGTACTCAGAGCTCGTTGACATCAGCGTGTTTTCGTCATCACTAGCGAGATGGGGCGACGAGCTCGAAGAGCGCGCTTTAAAGATCGTCGCCCCGCGCGCTGCGATGCGCGCGC